>OX608083.1:64552601-64786248 GCA_951509765.1 Sphenella marginata
ACAAGCAAGCTGCATAACTACATATATACATATGTATGTATGTATATTAGGGTGTGACTCCTTTCAAAATCAATTATCTTAAAAACACTTGTCTCGTGTAAAGCTAGAGCCACAAGGGGTTAATAAATATTTTTTTAAAAGAGAATTGAAAACTGAGTGTTGAAAAAAATTGTGAAAAAATTACAAAATAAACTTAAAATTTAAAATATTTTTAAAAAAGTTCCAAAAAAGATTTAAAAATATTTAAAAAAAAAACTTTGAAAAGCAAACTATGCCACATTTTTCAAATCTGTTTCATAATGATACGAATAGTCTTTGAAAAATATTTATGTTATTAAATTTTTTACATATTTTAACCTGCTGAAAACATAAGCATTGGTAAAAAAAATTGAAAACTGAGCATTGAAAAATGTTTTTTGAATGATTACAAAAAAAAAATAATTCTAACTATTTTCGAAAAATATAAAAAAATGTCCACTTGTTCCGAAAAATGTTGCAAAACAATTCTGAAAAGTTTAAAAGATTTGCGAAAAAGGTTTGAAAGTTATGGGTTACGTTTTTAAAAAATATTTATTATATTACATTTTTAATATATCAAAAACGGAACTTACTCATAGCTTTTTTTTAGATTTAAACTTAAAATAACATCTTTTTTTACTTCTAAAATGATAATGATAATTTTTTTACACGAAACTTTATAATTCGGTCTGTTATAGATTTTGTGTTCATAAATTCAAATAAAACATTTTTTCAATTTACACCAAAGTAACTATGAATTAAAAATCACAAACTGAAAAAAAAATTTGTTTGGTAGAAATTGCAAAGCTTTGAAAAAACTATGAACGGTATTTTCAAAAAAAAAAATATTAAAATAAAATCAAAAACAATGTAAAATAAAATTGGAATAATTTTGGAAAAAGATAATTTTTTTAAATATTGAAAATTTATTCCAAAAAGTATTGAAAAGTTTTAAAACTTGATTGATATTTATAAGAAATATTTTTGAAAAATTTTTTTTGACCACATGGAAAACCCTTTGAAAAAATTGTGAACCTTTTTTTAAAAATATTTAAAAAAATTTTTTGTTTAACATTTCTCTTTATTTTAAACAATGGTGCACCCTAATGCATATACATATGTATAACAAGTACATATTGCATACACTAATATACATTTTTACTCATGCAACGTTCATATATTTTTGCTTGTTGCATAAAAAATCTGCTTGTTGCAAAACAGAACCCCGAGCATTTTTGCGACATTTTACCCAGCCGGTTGATGGAGCTTGATGAAGTATGATGCCATTGGCATTGAGTTAAGTGAGTTTTGAGGAACGCATGTTTTGGAGTGGTGCTGTGGTGGGCTACACCGGTAAGCATCGGTTTGGGGCGTGTAACCAATTGTGAGTAATGAATGGTTAGTTGCACAAAATTGCCTGAAGCATCATCGCACATATGCAACGAGTACTACTGAGCCATATTATAAAAGTAGTTACATATGTATATGTGTATGTGTGTGTATATAGCTATGTAGGTAACCATGTGAACAATATGAGTCATGTGCTGGATGCAGGTCAAAAATTGAATGTGAATTGAAGCATGTTAAAGAGCAAAAAAGACATGAACAAACAAACTTTTTTCTTAATTTTTTTTATTCGAAAAATACCGTTTTCCTTCGTTAGAGATTCTAAAGCACAACTGGATAAAAGTAACGAGTGACGGTAATTTGCAAAATAAAGAGATGGTTTAGAGCAACATTAAACAACTTTTCTGGAAAGATTTGAAAAATGTTTTTGAAAAGCATAAATTTTTTTATTTTTAAATAATGTTTACTTTTTTAGGGTTTTTAATTAAAAAAAAAACTGAATACTCAACTGAATGTGATTGCTTACAGATGATAGAGCTAGTATAAAAAATTTGTATTAAAAATGTATACCGTAAAAATTTTACAAATATTATGAAATTGTTTTTTTTTTTTGGGATTGGCTTATTTTTTAACTTTTATCAAAAAAAAATTTTTTCTGTTTTTTTCTTAATTTTTTTTAGAAAAATTTTATAAATCTTTCATACATTTTTTCAAAACGCTTCTAAAACGAATTTTCGTCAGTAAGAAAACGAAGAGACTTTAGCGTTTATTATCTACGAAAACCTGACTACCCGCAAATTTGCGATTCCAAATAGTATTGAAAAATTTTTTTTTTTCAAAACTGATTGCAATATTTTAAAATTTTTGTTTTTTTCTCAAAAATATTCAATATTTTTCAAAACAAAAATATTTTTTTTTTGTTTTTGTGTTTGTTTTTTCATATAATGCATTTTATTTTTAATATTTAAAAAAAAAAAAATTTTTTTCTTAATTTTCAAAATCTAATTTCATTATTTTTCAAAATCCTTTTTCCAATGTTATACAATTTTTTTTTAAGTATTTTTCAAAGTCGTGTTTTCATTAGTTTTCAAAGTCTTTCCTCAATATTTTTCAAAATCCTTTTTGCAATATTGTTCAAAAACTGTGTACAATATCTTGCATTTTTTTTCTTTAAAGATTTTTTTCAAAATATTTCATTACCAATTTTTTTTTCTTTTTTAATGTTTTTTTTTGCAATACAATATATTAATAAAAACAAATTTGCAAAACCTCTTCAATAATATTTTTTCGAAACTTTGTTTTTTTTTGGTATTTTTCAAAATCAACTTTCATTAATTTTCAAGACTTTCCTCAATATTTTTCAAAATCCTTTTTTCAATCTTTATATTTATTTTGTATAATATTTTCTAAAAACCTTTTTTGATTCGCTTTTCAAGAATATAAATTATTTCAAACACATTTTTTAATTTATTTAAGATTTTTTTTCATTTGCCTTAAAAAACTTTCTTGAAATATTTTTCTAAACAATATTTGTTCTAGGGGCTCTTTTTTGTTTTCTAAAAGTTAAGATTGTTCCGCCTCGATATCCGCTTTAACTCACAAGTGAAAGTCAAAGCATTTTCGAGATTCTACAAAACGTCCAAAAATCCTACAAAGTTTCTAAGCCACAAAAGCAACCCCACTTAAGTACTTTTCTTCCTAACAACTTTAAGTGACAGATGAAAACCGTAAGCAGATGAGCAAAACAAGCGACAAAGAGCGGCACCAATTTCCAACTGAAGTGGTTGCCGGTGACAGTAATTAACCCAAAAGCAACGAAATGGCAAAAACAAAGCAATCGAGTCAGCCAAAGTGGCAAAGCAGCACACTTGACGTTGACGTCATTATACTTAAGAGGGGGTCGGAATAGCACTTTTGGTAACTGACAAAGGCGAAAGATGTTAATTTGCAAAATATAGTGAGAGAAACAAAAAACAACACAATGTGGCTCGTAAGTGAATTGTTTTTGCTTTTTATTTTTGTTGCGTGAGTGTAAGTATTTATAATGTAATAAAGATTAACAACAAAAACAAACCCATGAAACTTTTTATAAAAGAAACATGCAAATTAATACAAAAAAAAAAACAAACAAACAAAAATCTAAAATGACAACAGAAAAGTTGAAAACTGCACCGAACAAAAAACCAGATAACAAAGGGTTAAACAAAAGAAATGATAACAAAAACAAAATTTAAAAAAAAAACTGCGTAAGGGTACATCAAAAGAGAACTAAGAGCCCACACCAAAAAATGTGATAACGACAACATTGCTCAACAACAACAATGGTGATATCATTAATATGAGCTAACGGTATAGACAACATAAGGTAAACTGGCTCACTTCAGACACATTTACTTGCGCACTCACTTCACTGCACACGCAGTAGACCTTATCACAAAAAATAAATAACGAAAATATTAAAAAAAAAAATTTAAATATAAAAAAAAATAGAAAACAAAATTGAAAAATATTTTTGAAAAATATTGAAAAAAATTGTTCATTTTAAAAAAATATTGGAAAACCATTCTGCAAAATTTGTTTCAAAATTATGGGAAAAGTTTTGGAAAAATGCTTATTGTATTGAAATTTTGGAAAATAAAGAAAATAGCTTAAAAAAATTCACCTAGAATTATTCTTAACTGGTCTCGAGCTGGCAAAACTTACAAATATGTTAAAAAAAATATATTTCCTAATTTTTTAAAAATATTAAAAAAAAAAATTATTAAGAAAAATATTGAAAATGAAATTTAAAGCCATTTGGGTAGCATATTGAAAAAAACAATTCTAAAAATTATAGAAAATTTTGAAACTTATTTGCAAAGTAGATAGAAAATGTTTTAGAAATAAAAAATATTTGTTGTTTTGAAATTTATTGAGTGGTGGAATATTTTTTTTTTAATAATTTAAAAAAGAGTTTTCAAATTAAAAAAAAAAATTTTATTTCAGAAAAATATTGAAAAACAATTCTGAAAAATGTGAAAGTTTTGAAATTTGTTCTAAAATCATGGGAAATGTAATTTTTAAACTTTTTTTGTACTAAATTTTTTTAAGTATTGAAAAACGAAAATAATTTAAAAAAAAAAAGTTTTAAAATATTTTTGAAAATCGTTTGAGGAAACCTAAACGTTATGGAAATGTAACGAAAATAGTATAAAAAAGAGTTTTAAATATTTTTGAAAAATGCGTAAAAAAATTGAAAACAAAATTTAAAATTACTAAAAAATTTGGAAACATTTTCGTAGCATAATGAAAAATAATTATGAGAAGTATAGAACATTTTTAAATTTGACTTGAATATTAGAAAGAGTTTTTGAAAAATATTTGTTGTATTAAATTCTTTGGACCATTGAACAAAGTTTTTGAAAAATAACGAAAGCAGTTCAATAAATTTTTTTTTAGATATTTTTCAAAATATATATTTTAGATATTTTTAAAAAAATATTTTTTTCCAAAACTTTTTTAAACTGGAGCCCTATCAAAATTTTTTATATACCGTGATACGTTCTAATCTACAGCAGTCACTGAACCATCGTTAGGTCTGTCTCTCTCCCTCTCTTCTACCACACCGAAGTGCATGCCTTTAACTACCTTTTGTTTTGAAGTAGCCGCACCTTAGTGAGCTCGTTGCAACAATTAAGCGCTTCTATATTAAATCTTCATATACCCCCACTCTTGGCCAGCGCCGGCACAAAAAGCGCAAATTTCATTAGCATTACCTTTTGCTTTATTCGCAGCTCTTCAACAAAACAATTTTAATTAGTTAAGCACTGGAGACCATTATTTAAGCGTTGCCATTGTCTACTAGCAAGTAAGTACAAAATAAAAAGAGGTACATTAGTGATGGCTATAAAATAAGTGAAACTTCCGAGTACCAGGTGTGGTCGGAGAAGAGATGTTTCGCGCATGAAAATAAAGAGCTGAAGTGATAGTAATGAATGAAAGTGGATGAATATTAAAAAAACAATGAGGAACGTACATCATAATTAAGAATGCAGTGCACTTTAAAGCTAAAAGTTTTCTTTCATCGCAGCTGAAGTGTGACCAGACTTCTGAAGCGCTTTTTGATTTGATTTTATTTTCTTTTGTTTTGTTTTATTTTATTTTATTTTATTTTATTTTATTTTATTTTATTTTATTTTATTTTATTTTTTTTATTATTATTATTTTATTCTATTTTATTTTATTTTATTTTATTTTATTTTATTTTATTTTATTTTATTTTATTTTATTTTATTTTATTTTATTTTATTTTATTTTATTTTATTTTATTTTATTTTATTTTATTTTATTTTATTTTATTTTATTTTATCTAACTATATAATGTAGAAAGCTCTCTGCGCACGTAGTAGATACCAACTTTTTCCTTCTCATATAAATTACCGGAACCACTAATTCGCCATGACTTAACAGTTCACTGCAAACCAATACATCACACATTACGGCATTGTCCGGAGCTACAACCATATTTCCTTGGTAGCACAGTTTCGTAGTGATTGTACCTCAATCAAGTTTCACATTCAATCAAAGTTTCGCCGTTCCTGGGTAGCTATTAATCCCGATATGAACTTAGCTGGAGGAACAAACTTTTCAGAACTTTGCAAACGCATCCATTACAATCAACTGAAGGTGGTAAGCGGTTATTACCTGAGTCAAACAAGTTTTTATAAACAACTTTTATGCCTTTCCAGCCACTTTGCAACTTTGCCAAGAAAACCTTATAAGGCACCACATATGCACCATGCAGTCAAACCAACTAGTTGTAAACTAGTATGAACAGCAAACATAACTAATCAGCTGAATATCTAGCATTTTTAACAGCGTGATATTTTGCTGTGAAATGCCCGATTTCGGACCGCTTGGCATATGGATATTAGGGATGCCAATGTTAGAAACTTTTTTTTAAATTTTTAATTTTTTTTTTTTATTAATGCTATTTCTAATAATTTTTTTTTTTTTTAATTATTGTTTTTTATTTTTATTTTATATATTTTTTGATTGTATACTTTATTTTTAATTTTATATGTACATAAATATATGTTATTTAAATTTTTTTTTTTTTATTCTTTGAAAAATACTTAAAAAAAAATTGTATAACATTGGAAAAAGGATTTTGAAAAATAATGAAATTAGATTTTGAAAATTAAGAAAAAAATTTTTTTTTTTTTAAATATTAAAAATAAAATGCATTATATGAAAAAACAACTTTAAGTGACAGATGAAAACCGTAAGCAGATGAGCAAAACAAGCGACAAAGAGCGGCACCAATTTCCAACTGAAGTGGTTGCCGGTGACAGTAATTAACCCAAAAGCAACGAAATGGCAAAAACAAAGCAATCGAGTCAGCCAAAGTGGCAAAGCAGCACACTTGACGTTGACGTCATTATACTTAAGAGGGGGTCGGAATAGCACTTTTGGTAACTGACAAAGGCGAAAGATGTTAATTTGCAAAATATAGTGAGAGAAACAAAAAACAACACAATGTGGCTCGTAAGTGAATTGTTTTTGCTTTTTATTTTTGTTGCGTGAGTGTAAGTATTTATAATGTAATAAAGATTAACAACAAAAACAAACCCATGAAACTTTTTATAAAAGAAACATGCAAATTAATACAAAAAAAAAAACAAACAAACAAAAATCTAAAATGACAACAGAAAAGTTGAAAACTGCACCGAACAAAAAACCAGATAACAAAGGGTTAAACAAAAGAAATGATAACAAAAACAAAATTTAAAAAAAAAACTGCGCAAGGGTACATCAAAAGAGAACTAAGAGCCCACACCAAAAAATGTGATAACGACAACATTGCTCAACAACAACAATGGTGATATCATTAATATGAGCTAACGGTATAGACAACATAAGGTAAACTGGCTCACTTCAGACACATTTACTTGCGCACTCACTTCACTGCACACGCAGTAGACCTTATCACAAAAAATAAATAACGAAAATATTAAAAAAAAAAATTTAAATATAAAAAAAAATAGAAAACAAAATTGAAAAATATTTTTGAAAAATATTGAAAAAAATTGTTCATTTTAAAAAAATATTGGAAAACCATTCTGCAAAATTTGTTTCAAAATTATGGGAAAAGTTTTGGAAAAATGCTTATTGTATTGAAATTTTGGAAAATAAAGAAAATAGCTTAAAAAAATTCACCTAGAATTATTCTTAACTGGTCTCGAGCTGGCAAAACTTACAAATATGTTAAAAAAAATATATTTCCTAATTTTTTAAAAATATTAAAAAAAAAAATTATTAAGAAAAATATTGAAAATGAAATTTAAAGCCATTTGGGTAGCATATTGAAAAAACAATTCTAAAAATTATAGAAAATTTTGAAACTTATTTGCAAAGTAGATAGAAAATGTTTTAGAAATAAAAAATATTTGTTGTTTTGAAATTTATTGAGTGGTGGAATATTTTTTTTTTAATAATTTAAAAAAGAGTTTTCAAATTAAAAAAAAAAATTTTATTTCAGAAAAATATTGAAAAACAATTCTGAAAAATGTGAAAGTTTTGAAATTTGTTCTAAAATCATGGGAAATGTAATTTTTAAACTTTTTTTGTACTAAATTTTTTTAAGTATTGAAAAACGAAAATAATTTTAAAAAAAAAAGTTTTAAAATATTTTTGAAAATCGTTTGAGGAAACCTAAACGTTATGGAAATGTAACGAAAATAGTATAAAAAAGAGTTTTAAATATTTTTGAAAAATGCGTAAAAAAATTGAAAACAAAATTTAAAATTACTAAAAAATTTGGAAACATTTTCGTAGCATAATGAAAAATAATTATGAGAAGTATAGAACATTTTTAAATTTGACTTGAATATTAGAAAGAGTTTTTGAAAAATATTTGTTGTATTAAATTCTTTGGACCATTGAACAAAGTTTTTGAAAAATAACGAAAGCAGTTCAATAAATTTTTTTTTAGATATTTTTCAAAATATATATTTTAGATATTTTTAAAAAAATATTTTTTTCCAAAACTTTTTTAAACTGGAGCCCTATCAAAATTTTTTATATACCGTGATACGTTCTAATCTACAGCAGTCACTGAACCATCGTTAGGTCTGTCTCTCTCCCTCTCTTCTACCACACCGAAGTGCATGCCTTTAACTACCTTTTGTTTTGAAGTAGCCGCACCTTAGTGAGCTCGTTGCAACAATTAAGCGCTTCTATATTAAATCTTCATATACCCCCACTCTTGGCCAGCGCCGGCACAAAAAGCGCAAATTTCATTAGCATTACCTTTTGCTTTATTCGCAGCTCTTCAACAAAACAATTTTAATTAGTTAAGCACTGGAGACCATTATTTAAGCGTTGCCATTGTCTACTAGCAAGTAAGTACAAAATAAAAAGAGGTACATTAGTGATGGCTATAAAATAAGTGAAACTTCCGAGTACCAGGTGTGGTCGGAGAAGAGATGTTTCGCGCATGAAAATAAAGAGCTGAAGTGATAGTAATGAATGAAAGTGGATGAATATTAAAAAAACAATGAGGAACGTACATCATAATTAAGAATGCAGTGCACTTTAAAGCTAAAAGTTTTCTTTCATCGCAGCTGAAGTGTGACCAGACTTCTGAAGCGCTTTTTGATTTGATTTTATTTTCTTTTGTTTTGTTTTATTTTATTTTATTTTATTTTATTTTATTTTATTTTATTTTATTTTATTTTATTTTATTTTTTTTATTATTATTATTTTATTTTATTTTATTTTATTTTATTTTATTTTATTTTATTTTATTTTATTTTATTTTATTTTATTTTATTTTATTTTATTTTATTTTATTTTATTTTATTTTATTTTATTTTATTTTATTTTATTTTATTTTATTTTATCTAACTATATAATGTAGAAAGCTCTCTGCGCACGTAGTAGATACCAACTTTTTCCTTCTCATATAAATTACCGGAACCACTAATTCGCCATGACTTAACAGTTCACTGCAAACCAATACATCACACATTACGGCATTGTCCGGAGCTACAACCATATTTCCTTGGTAGCACAGTTTCGTAGTGATTGTACCTCAATCAAGTTTCACATTCAATCAAAGTTTCGCCGTTCCTGGGTAGCTATTAATCCCGATATGAACTTAGCTGGAGGAACAAACTTTTCAGAACTTTGCAAACGCATCCATTACAATCAACTGAAGGTGGTAAGCGGTTATTACCTGAGTCAAACAAGTTTTTATAAACAACTTTTATGCCTTTCCAGCCACTTTGCAACTTTGCCAAGAAAACCTTATAAGGCACCACATATGCACCATGCAGTCAAACCAACTAGTTGTAAACTAGTATGAACAGCAAACATAACTAATCAGCTGAATATCTAGCATTTTTAACAGCGTGATATTTTGCTGTGAAATGCCCGATTTCGGACCGCTTGGCATATGGATATTAGGGATGCCAATGTTAGAAACTTTTTTTTAAATTTTTAATTTTTTTTTTTTTATTAATGCTATTTCTAATAATTTTTTTTTTTTTTAATTATTGTTTTTTATTTTTATTTTATATATTTTTTGATTGTATACTTTATTTTTAATTTTATATGTACATAAATATATGTTATTTAAATTTTTTTTTTTTTATTCTACTTTTTTTAATTTTTTTTTTTTAATTTTTTTGTTTTTCTTTTTTTTTTGTTTGATTTTCAATTTTTTTTTTTTAGTCTTTTTTATTTGATTTTTTCTTTTTGTTTTTTTCTTTAATTTCTTTTATTTGTTTTTTAATTTTTATTAATTTTTTATTTTTTCTTTTATTTCTATTTATTTTTTTTACTTATTTGAAACGAAAATTTATGGTACTCAAAAAGTTTTAAATCTCGTTGCTGATACTAGTATTTTTTTGTTTTTTTCTTTAATTTCTTTTATTTGTTTTTTAATTTTTATTAATTTTTTTATTTTTTCTTTTATTTCTATTTATTTTTTTTACTTATTTGAAACGAAAATTTATGGTACTCAAAAAGTTTTAAATCTCGTTGCTGATACTAGTTGTAAACTAGTATTTCTTCTGAGTACTTTGTTGTTTTACTTGGAGTACATGAATGTGTGTTAAGCTTGTGTGCGTGTTTGAATGAAGTCAATTTTAATTTTCAACCGCTTTTCAACAATCAAGACAAAAGGATGCAAAATACAAACTCTTTAGTTAGAAAACTAAGAAGAAGCAGAAGGAGATGAAGTGCTACAGCGAGCTGTAAACAAAACGCTAGGAATCCAACGATTGCCGAAAACAATGATAACAACAAAAAAGTAGGAGCAACAGCTATGAAACGCGGCTGGCAATAATAAAGACAATGAAAGCTTTTGTTTGGCAAAGTCATAAATTCCAACTTCTATTTGAACGGATATGGCGTCAAGCGACTGAGGTAGTGAATGCAGCTGCGTTGACTGCTTTGGCTTCCATTGAAGTCCCGCACATTATGGCTGTCAGCGAAAGCACAAATTATGATGCGACGTTAAGCTTCACAATCGAACAGGGAGCGATGAATCGTAACTGTGGAGGCTTTAAGAGCTTTCCCTTCTGACATTAAAACACCTGGATTTCGTAGTGTCCTCCTAGTGGCACGGTATTGTAATGGATCAATTTCGGCCTGATATTCGAGATCTTTTACTCTGAATTCTAGAATTGGATTTGCACTTTTCACCCCGCTCCCTGCTTTTTATTGTCAACTCTGCACCATGAGCAACTCAGAATAAGTTTTTCAAACCGAGCTTCAAACACACTTTTAACACTTTTTGAATAGTTGAGTTCTTTCAAAAACTTGAATTGTTGATCAAAATAGCGGTTTTCTTTTCACAAGCTAATTGTTTTTGTTAGTTTCGTATTCCTTGTTGACGCACAAACACTTTTGTACAACAGCGCAGAGACATCTTGAGCACCTCATTTATGCAAAAGTTATGGTACAGCATTGAGGAAGAAGAAGAAAAAGGGTGCTGAGGGAGAGTGAAAAGGTTGGGAGCGCGAAGAAAAAGATGCCCGCGGTTGTAGACGAAGCTTTGCAAAGAATATGCTGAAATGACTTAAAAAGTTTTCACGCCATCTTTCAATGCGTTGGCAGACAATAAAATTGGCGAAGGCATTAAAAGCGTCAACTGACTGAGCGACTTGAAATTGACTTAATAAATGGCACGATGAATGTCATATTGTGACTGCTTATGGTGTATGATGGCGGGAGTATATGAAGGTAAGAAAGGTAGATGTTTTAAGGGTGGCAAGTTTAGCTTTTCTTACAACTAGGAAAGGGAATTAATATAAAACTTGCAAACAGTTGTTAAAAATTATTAAATCTTTGGCTTTTTTAATTTTTATGAATAATTAATTTTGTAAATCTCAATCAGTATTATTAACTAATTAATTATTTTTTTTTTTTTGGCGGCCACCGTGGTGTGGAGGCAGTCCGGGTTCGAGCCCTGGTACAGGTTACATCAAAAAGTGGTTTGAAAAAGTTTTTTCAAAACGGGGTCGCCCTTCGGCAGTGGTTTGGCGAACTCTCCGAGTGTATTTCTGCCATGAAAGGCTTCTCAGCAAAAATTCATCTGCTTTGTAGATGCCGTTCGGAGCCGGCGAAAAACCGTAGGTCCCGCCAATTTGTAGGAAAAATTTCAAAGCGGCACACCACCAATTGGAAGAGAAGCTCGGCGCAAAAATCTCCTAGGAGGTTGATGATATAACTGTTGTATATCGCGCCATATATATACATATATGTATATATAAAAAAAAAATAATCAAAAGTAATCATGAATAATTTCCTTTAAAAAGCTAATCATAACTAATAAAAAAAATATTGCATTATTTTTAATTTAGAATAACTATATCATTAAAAATAATCAATGAATTAAAAAATAATTTAACAATTACAATTAATCAATTTTTCGCAAATTAATCATTGAACTAAACTAAATAATAATAAATTAGACAATTACATAAAGAAATTTAATTATTTGATTACTTTCAATTATTTATTTATTCTGCATTCAAATTAATTTAACAATTAAATGAAGTAATTATTTGATAATTTTCTTTTATTTATGTATTTCTGATTGTCTCATTATTATGTTGTTTGTTCAATGTTTTGGTAAATGGAAAAGTACAGAGTGTAAATAAAATTAATCAACAGTCTTAATTTAATTAGAAGAATTATATTAAACATCAAATTAAAATTAATCAAAAGCAATCGTAAATATTGGCCATTAAAAAAATAATCAAAAATAAAGAAAACTTGTACATTACTTTCAATTATAAATAATCATATGATTAAAAACAAGCAAGGAACTGAGGGTAATAAAACAGTGCAAATTCAATCAATTAATTATCAGTAAACAATTAACTAATTAAAATTAATTATTCGATTCGTGTGGGTTCATGAATTGGTAAAAGTTGATTGAACAGGGCGTTTAGAAGGCAAAAAACCCAGCGTATTGTTAGCTCAATAGCTAGCAATGCGTGCCAAAATTTCTCTGATTAGTGAAGTTATCAACTTCCGAAATGGATCTATAAGAAAACCTATGGCGGTTATCTCTAAATTGTTCCTGTTCAATTCAACAAAAAACTTTTAATAATTAATAAAAAATTATTAAAAAAAAAAACCCAAAAACAACAATAATTTATTGCTGCAGAAAAAATTATTAATATTTAGGTCTACATCTCGTACCGAACCAGGATAATTAAATTCTATTTATTTAATTAGTTTTAATCACTAAACCATTTTCAAAGGATAGTGAAAAAGTGATTGTTTAACTTGATTTTATTTACTTTAAATATTATTTTTTTCATTAAACATCAGCAACCTTTACCATTATTTGCGCATTATTAAAGCTTTTCGTTTGAAACATTAAACAACACCAAAAACATGTATCGATCCAAGTGAGTCGGCAACCTGATGCGTCTTCTAACAAGAATGTACTTACACACACACACACATACACATAAGCTTCCGCACCAAAACGACCATTTCCGATTAAATAAAAAAATCTGAAGATACTTGAAATCCATCACAGCGAAACGCCTTTTCCGACTAAGCCATTTGTCTTCTTTCCTAAATAAAACCGAAAAATGAAGATTCTCTCATAGAAGACCAACAAAAATGAAAAAATCAAATAAAAGTGAAAAAGGGAAAAACCTTAACATGTGAAAGAGGGCAAGGAGGTTAGAGTGAAATTAATACTAACGAAAATCTAGAAATAAAAATAAAACAACAACAACAACGACATGAAAACTTGTAATCTTAGCTGGCAAGTGAAAACGATGAAAGTGTAAACTTTAAATGGATTGTTAAAGCGAACGGATAAAGGCAGCTTAGGAGATATTGGGAGAAAGAGAGACAGCGAGAGAAGCAGGGCTCCAAAATAAGCGTTAACTGAGAAATCGAAAACGTCTTTTACTGAGAGGGGTCTGGCATGAAATTTTCTAGCTAGGAGTGGTCAGGTGTGGAAATTACAATTTTTCATTCAGTGATAGCTCAAAAAAAAAGTTCTCTAAGTTTCATAGACATTTTATAAAAAGGGCGTGGCAAAGCCTACTTTTGAGTGACACAATTTTGATGAACTTACAAAACATAACTCAAAGGTCGTTAAGGCTATGATATGAAATTTAAGGAATGCCTCAATTTTGTTTTTAAATATATAAAGGATTAGGTGGCTTCAATCGATGAACAGCCAAGCACACTTTTTAAAAAAAAATCGTTTAAAAACTTATAGCATTATAGAATTTATAAGATCTTCACAACAGTAGTGATAATATACAGCTCAGGTAATAAATTATAAAATAGGCCGTGACCTCGCCCCTTTTTGGTTTATATCCAAAAACAAACTTTTTAAAAAATGTCAACAATATTTAGGCAAAATGTTGTCGATATGAGTGTAAGAGTTTGCTGAAAAAATATTAGAGATCGGTGGAGAGAACCGCCCACTTTTTTCTGTAGATAATGATGAAACATCTGTTTATTTGATGCATTGTCTCTGTAACCACAGAAGCTATAGCAGTAATAGTTTGCTCAAAGAATAAGCTTTTCAAAAGTAGTTTATAAATTTTTTTAAATAGGCGTGGCAACGCCCATTTAAATAAGGAAGAGTGATACTTTCGGAGCCGATTTATCATCACTTTTCGGCAATAAGTGACGCCACTCCGGGGTACTCCAACTTTTTTTGAACTCTCTGGAGTGTCCGCTTCCTCGAAGGCTATAATTGGACGTTTTTGGGGAGTTTTTAAAATAAAGGTTCGAAGCGGAACTTCCTCATTCCCCCATTACACCACTACCAGTAAATACCGATTTTATTACTTTTTCATTGTCAAGAAGTTAGGCGGCACCACTGCACCACTGAAGGAGTAAGCCAGCAGTGGTCGAACAAACTAGGATGATTTGAAGAATTTAAGTGTTAACGCTAGCTTAAAAATTTATTGAAACGCGTTGCGAAAACTAATATTTGAAGGAGAAGAAGCAAAACAAATAAAGTGAAAAATGAAAAAAAAAAACAAAAACAAAAAAAAACTGCTGGCACAACTAACGCAAACGACAGGATATGAGTGTTAGCTGAAGAAACGGATATTTGAGTGTCTTACAGGCAACCTTCACAGACACACACACACACACACACACATATATACATATTTTTATAGCTTCAGCCGAGGATGCAGTATAACAAACAAGATAAATAACGCAAGCAAACAAACAAACAAAAAATAAATAAACAAACAAACAGCGAAAATAGTAGCGTAAATAGAAGCTAAACACACACACACACATCCAAAGGTCCACACATGTATGTATATCTGTATGTAGTTGTATTGCTGGTAAAAAGTTTTGCAAAAAAAAAAAAAAAATCGAAATAAATTGGCTTAGAAGAAGCAACAACGTGCGAAATAAACGTCTTGAAGTTGCGTTAAGTCGAAAGTCGTGCGTCGAGCAACGAGATGAGACCGAGTGATTGAATGCGTGATTATATTTGAACGCATGAATAATTGAAGAATTGATTGCATAAACATTACATTGACCTCTTTGTACTATATGGTACGAGTATGCTTGTATGTATGTAAGTTTGTGTGTTTTGTATGTATTGCGATTGATTGGCTCGCAGGGACTAGCGCATTTGTTTGAAGACTTTTGCAAATTGCCTGCCATTTATATGTTGATTATGCGTTGTTGGAGCATTACGAGTCGATTATAATAGCAAGTTTATGGCACAACAGAAAATAAAAAAAAAATTCATTTAAAAAAAAAGAATTATCAAAAAATCAGAATTTCGAAATCAAATAGCAGAAACCACGCCCTCTCAAATATTTGTTTAACTTCAATTGTTCTTATTTATTCAAGTTATTATTTTTTTGCAAAATTTCAAACTTGCACTATTTTTGTTTCAGAAATAGTTTTTTTTTTTTTCAAATATACTGATACACTTTTATCGAAATTGGGCGTGGTTATCTACCGATAGCGCCTATCTTTACCAAAAATGTTTCATGCATACGTGAAAAAATATTTTTTTTTTTTTCATTTAATTACGTGGTGTCAACTTTACTTAGCTTTGTGGGTACTTAAATATTACAAAATTCTTGACTAAAAAAGAGGCGTTACCCCGCCCATTTTCAAATCTTTCATTTTTTTTTTATAAATTTTTAACAAAATCGTTTATTAGTGCACCAAATTTTGTTATGGTTTGTCGACTCTTCTTGCTTTTATGGGTAGTGAAATTTTAGTGTAGTCAAAAAAGGCGTTGTGCCACGCCTATTTTCGAAAACTTATATTTTTCATATTTATTTTCAATGATATCACTGTGTAAGTAAAACAAATTTGATTTCAAATAATTTTTTGCTGAAATATTTTCCAATCATATCTGTGCATGATTTCCTTAAATACAGGTTACATATATAAAAGTGGGCGTGGTTGTTGGACGACTTCGTCTATTTTTCGACGCTGCATTTTTTAATAAGATTAATCTCTATGTTTAATTAATTAAAATTATATTTTAAAAGGTTTTGAATGCATTAATAATAAATATTGTAAAATTTACTTTATCAAAAGTGGGCGAAGCCACGCCTATTTTCAAATTTTGAGCCCTAAATTTAATCTAATGGTTCTTGTAGCTGTATTATACATATGTGCTGAGGACTCACCTTTTTCTGGTTTTTAAAAATATTCGATTTTTCAAATTTCAAACAAGGGTATAAGAAATGTGACAAGGAAGCTGCATAACAAAGTTAAGTAAGATATCTAACTTTTTCTCAAGTTATAGTGTTGGACCGACGGAAGGGGAGAGGATTATGGCTTAGTCAATCTTCTTCTTCCTCCTGGACACTTTTATGTATCTTAGTATACATCCATTACAATTATTTTTTCCTAATATATTTAATATACGCCACAAGCCCCACTCAGTTGCCTATAAGCTTATTTATTCAAAAATTTAAATAATAAAAGAGAACGATTTCTTTTAATATTCATTTCAATTGCCTGCCAATATTGCGGAAGTAACTTTCCACAAACCGAATTCGATATGATGGATGACTATTTTAATCGAATTCTAACTACAATTTGCTGTAAATATCATTTACATAAACTTTTTTTCGCCCACAATTCTACGTTGCGCGCAATGACAAAACAATAAAGTGACCAAACTGAGAAGAGAAAAAACTGAAACCCGACCAAAGAAAGGGCGCTGCTACACCAGCAGCTGCGTTGAAAAAAGCAATCACAACCAAATTAAATGCTGCGGTAAATTAAAATGTAGTAAATTTAAGTTTTTTTGCTTTATTTTCATAAATATCGTTCAATACGCCTTCGGTTTTATTATTTAACTGGTTTATTGAATGAAGGAATATTTAAATTTCGAACAAAAAACTGGTGTTGAAATGAAAAAAAAAAAAATATTGGAATTTTCAATGAAAACATAAAAACAATATTACTTGCATTTAAGGTATTTCTGAGGTTTGCTAGTTGAAACGTTTGTTTGTTATGGCAACACGCCAGCGATTGTATGACGAACATCGATAACAAACCTAATATTTTTTGTATCGATTTATGGCAAATTTAAAGTTATCGATTTTTTAGTGATCGAATTGAGTTCAGTTATTGAATTTTATGCAGTTATCGAATTTTATAAATTTATCGCTGCACTCTACATTTAATTTTTTCTTAGCAGCTTTTTTATTCTTACAAATTTAAAATTAATTTTTCCTTAAGGGACAGAGGCTTACTATCGATTGTTATGAATTTCGATTGTTTTAATTAATTATTACTTTCCGCTTTTGCTCAAATTCTCTCTGCAAGATAATAGTTATTTAGTTATCGATTTTTATAAATTATTTTTTTATCGACTTAAACTAGTTATTAAAGTATTTGTTTTTTCGTTTTTTATACCTACAAACATTTATCGATAACATCTTTTTTTACAAATTCTATCCAAATTTATCTTAAGTTTATAATCAATTTTAATTAAGTTCTTGGCGAATTTCTATTTGGTTGGTTTGAGAATTGTATCGATTAATATCGATTATTGCAAATTTTGTTTGTCCTAATAAACGTTTCATTTAATTTTTTTCTTCTCTATTTATGTCGATTTTTATTTGTCTATCTAAAGCGATATTTTTCGGATGTGATTGTTTAGTTGCTTCATCGATACATATTACATTTTATCGATACTTTTCGACATTTATCGAATTGCTAAAATTTACATTATCGATGCCTTGGAACAACCTGGCAACCCTGCTCACATTTCATATAAAACATATGGAACACCACTGCGTATACGTAGCAATTTTAGTAGTAATAGCTCAGTACTGTTGTAAAAATATAAAAATTAAAATGTAAAATTTTTGTAATAGCAAAATAGCGATTCTACTTGACCGATTTCTCTGATTCTAACTTTAAACTGGCATCTTCAAGCAGCACAATGATATAGGCTTATTTTTAAAGTGAACTGACAATCTCATCTCTCCCCTTACGTTATCGACAGTAACAGATGAGAAAGGGTGATAGTAAAATTGTTTCACATACATATTTATGTATGTATTTATGTCTCTTTGTACACATGACGTGACAATATATGATTTTAAGCAACAACAAAACCACACGCAAATTGCTAAAGCTCAAACAAAGAGTAGTCAAAAAGTTACGAAGCTATCAAGGCAAATATGACAAGAAAATATTTGTAATTTTCACGTTTGATATGCGTACAAATGTTTACATTTCAAGCGACTTATTTGTTTTGTATTTGCTTTATTTTTTTTTTATGTTTGTTTCTGTGTCGTTGAACTTTTGTTTTATTCCAACTTTCGCTTTACCTTCTCCTTCTCTTCTCTTTTTTTGTGTGCGCTTAAGTAGTCCACGATTTGATTTATGTCCAATAAATTCAAACAAGCCTAAAACAATTTGCTTGCCTGGTCAACAATAACAACAAAGAAGCCCTTTTACTACGAAAAGTATGCCTTCCAAGGGATTGCGAGATGAAAGCGGTGCTGTTCGGAGGGTATGTGTCCCTTGCTTGAATGTCAAAAACTTTTATTTACCATTTTTATGCTGGTATTGTTGTTGTTGTTCTGGTTAGGAGTGAGTGTGTAAACCTATCAATGTCCAACATACTTTCTATACATAAGTGCAAACATAAATAAATATGGATATCATTTTCTAAAGCCCACTTGTTTGTAAATTTGATTTTATTTAATACCGTTGACTTAGTTTGACAAATGTTGACATTTATTTTGACCAATCAACATCCGCCTTCAATTACGTTGAATTCGTTTTGTTTTTGTAGTTGTAAAAATGGGTTTATACCGTTCATAAATTATTTTTACGAATTTTTCTTTTGTATTTTATGGTTGGTATAAAGAAAAATTAAAAGAAAATTTTGCACAAAAGCTACTAAAGTAGTAAAATACTCTGCTATAAAAATCATTTTATATAAATCTGTTTCTTTCATCTGAATATCATATTTATACTCCTTCGTTCTCTGTTTAAGCGACTTAAGCAATTTCTTTCGTTTATTTCATTTGCGTACCCTTTAATAATTCGCAACCAGCTTTTGAAATATTCTTAAGATATAGTTTATGGCTGCATAACCTAGAGGGAGGTTTTTCCAAGCGAAAATGAGGAGGCCATCCCTCGCTTTTTCTTAATCTTTCTCCTTTATTCTTCTTCCTCTTAATTTGCTCTGTACTTTCATTTTCGTATTAATTTTCCCTTGCCTCTATTTTTTGCTCTCGAATAAATGGTTTCTCTTGATATTTTTACATGTTCTTCTGCTTCCTCTTCTTGTTATTGATATGCTTTCTCCCAAAAGTTTACCCATTCCAACTTCTGCCAGGCCTCACACAGTGGAACTTCTTTCTATGTCTTGTCTAAGTCTTCGCTATGTCTCGTCTATGCCTTATCTATATATGTCTCGTCTCTGTCTCGTCTATGACTTGTCTATGTCTCGTCTTTGTCTTGTCTAGTTTTGTCCATGTCCCGTCTATGTTTTGTCTATATCTCGCCTATGTCTTGTCTATATCTTGTCTATGACTTGTTTTCTTTGATTAGTCTACTAGTACTTCAGTATTCGTCAATGACTTTCCATCCGCATCCACTTCCATCCTTTAACTTCAATGTTCAATGATAATTTTTCGTCAATTAATTTTCATCTTCACTCACTCACTCATACATACATATATTTCCTCTCGTCATTCTGTTTGCATTTTGGTCAGCATACTCAACTAACCGCTTTTGACATTTCAACAATTTTTCGCAGCTGTCAGAGCAAGCTGCCAAAGCTCTTTACCAATCCAAATATGTACAAATACAAATTTATACAATCATAAATTGTGGGCCAGCTCAGATATCTAACATTTGAATCATTGAACATCCTGTTTCCTTTTGCGCTCATTTTTTTTCCAAGTTTTATTTTAGTCCTTTGCCGCGCTTCAGATTGGCCATATCATTTCCTATATATTATTATCTATGGCCATCATTGTCATTCACTTTGTCCTTTGAAGCTGCTCCGTTGGCATTAAGTTGTCAAACATTTGCAGAAATATAAATTTCAGGGAATCATTATTTTTTTTTTTTTTGTTTTAGTGTTAAATGGATGCCAGTGATGCGGAGTGAGTAAATATCAATCAATTTTGGTTTGATTTTGGGTGAAAAGATTAAAGATAGCATCAAGTCTCTAAGGAATTTCGATTTATAAAGTTAAATGTGGCAAAACCGCAGGAAAAATTTGGATAAAAAAGGTTTGCAATGCGGTCTGAGAATTTATTCATCAGTTCCTGATAATACTCTAAATTATTTTTAGAAATTTTTCTGAATTACTGCCAAAGTTTAAAAATTTTTTTTTTAATGTATCTTCAAACTCAACAGCCGTTAACCAGAGTTTTCTAAAATACTTACTTTCAATACTAGGATTTTCGGTGTGATTTTTTTAAAAATTTAAAAAAATTATTTCTAAACGCGTTTTTAAAAAATAAATATTTTAATTTCTGTTTGAAAATATTTTCAAAAACGCCCATTTTCTGATTTTTGTTGAAAAATGGTCTATGAAGGAATATGTTTCAAAAATTACGTGTTTGATCGCAAAAATTTTTTTAAATCAGCTAAATCAAACTAAGAAAGTGCAAGTTTGAAACTGCAAAATGTGTAACCGATAAGTTTTTAAAATTTTCAGGCAAGTTTTAAAATTTTTTTAGAAATATTCTACAAAACTGGCAATTTTTTTTTTATAATTATTAAAAATATGTTAACAAGAGCGTATTCAAAAAGGTACTAAATTTTTTTTTTAAATTTTAGGAATATTTTTTTTTTTGTGAAAAGAAATTGATAAGCCATTTCAAAACTCAAATTATATTTAAAAATAATAATTTCGTTTTAAGTTCAACAAATACTAGGCCGAGCTTTTGCGCCGCGTAGAGCTTAGTGCCTCCATTTAATGTGACACACACATACATACACACTCTTGAAATGTCAATTGCCTCATAGCCGACTCCATTACAACAACAACAAAAACCATAATTTGCATCAACTCTGACAACAAATAGCAAATCAATCATTTAAATGCTCATTTCGTTTGTCAGCTGCGCGTCAGTCAGGCAGTCATTCAGTTAGTTTATGATGTCACTTCTGTTATAGCTTTGTATGTGTGTATTTGTGCATTATAAAAAATGTAAATATTTCATTCCAATAAATGATGCGCATTGTGAGTGGCATATTGAGGCAATATAGACATTAGGCTGGGCTAAAAAAAATTTTTTTTCAATTAAATTGGTATTATTTTTATAAAAATTTTGAAAAAACTGCCACGCTCAATATTAAACAAAAATCTTTAGTCATAACGAAATTTTGACGATCTTTGTGGTGATGTTCTCATTAGGATGGGCCAAAAAAAAAATTTTTTTAATTAAATCGATATTATTTTTAACAAAGGCGGAAAAAAATTCTGAAACTTTAATATCAAAATAATTAAAAAAAAATTTTTTTTGGCCAGTCTAATACATATATACATACATGCGTTTAAAAATTTCAGTAATTATATTTAAAATTTTAAAATTAATGTTGATTAATCTCTTATATAAAAATTAATGCACTCGTTTGTTATCGCATCACGGGAGAATGGCTGCAACGAATTTTATAATGTTTGAATGTTATATTTTTAATGGTCTCACTCAGTTTTGCATAATAACGTTATTTTATAAGTGAAATAAAATTATTAAAATGAAGATTGTGTGTATAATTAAAAAGAAATAGTTGTCACAAATATCATTAAAAAAAAATATTCCAAAAATTTTCAATTTTGTTAATTATCAAAAAAAAATTTTTTTTTAATTGCAAAAGGTTTAATATCAAAATTATATAAAATTTTGTAAAATATTCGCTACGTATGCAATTACATACATATTTATGTATGTACGAAAACAAAGGTGCTACAAATAGTATAATGAAAAAAATTTCCATTTAATTATTAAAAAAAATTTAAAAAAGATTTTAAATTTGTTAATTATTAAAAGATATTTCAAAAACATTTTAATTTTGTTAATTATAAAAAAAAAACATTCACAAAGCTTTTGTTCACGCTCGAGCAAAGCGTTTGAATAGTACTGAATTTTCGTAAAATTGTTTGTTACGTGTACATACATAAATATAGTTGCTACAAATATCATTAAAAAAAATATTCGAAATAATTTTAATTTTTTTAATAATAAAAAAAATATTTCCAGAAGTTTGATATCAAAATAATATTAAATGTTTATTGCTACACATAATGTTAAAAAAATATTCGAAAAAAGTTTTAATTTTTTTAACTCAAAAAACATTTTCAAAAAGTTTTTGTTTTCGCTCCACAAAATTTTTTTTTATCAAGTTTAATAAATTTTGATATTTTTCATTTTTGTACTATTTGGCAAAGCAAGATTTTTATATACATATGTATGCAGTTAAAAAAAAATTTTGATTTATTCATTTTGTTTTGCACCCCTGGTTCCACAAAGGGTCTCATTAAAATTCACAATTTTTGATAATTTTAAAAACAAAAAAAAAAGATTTTATGGACCAAAAACCGAACCCCGAAATGTTCTTGGCCAAAAAAAATTTTGAGTAACTGTATCAAATATTAAAAAAAAATTACTTCAGCTAAAAAAATTATTTTTTTGTCATAATAACCAAAGTACACATCATTTTTTAGACCTATAAGTAGGCAGAAAATTGGAAAATTGGCAAAAATCCCCATAAAAGCTGACATCCAAAAGTTGTAAGCTACTTGCACCGCCAGCAATGGAATTGCCCTATACTATCTTAGTCCTCCTCCCTTCACACGAAGCTCCAGCTGTCCAGCCAAAGCATTCCAATATACATAAATTAATAAACTTATCTCAAGTGACAAATCAATATTACTTTATCATTATGGAATGCCATTCAACCATTCAAATAAAATAAAAATGTCTGCCATCTCAACAATGCCATCTCACACTTGATTACGACTAAGCAAAGTATCAATTTCAAGCTTCACATATCTTCAGATGAATTGAACACAAAAGTGCATCTGAATAGCACACTGAAACGCACTTGATGAGCTAAATCAAAAGAAAATAAGCTAAATGTAGTGGATGTGGTGGTGAATGAGAGGAATTTTGAGACGGAAGTTACAAGAACACAATGCAGCTATCCAAAGCTCATCGCAGACGATGTTACTTATGGTTATCATATAGCAAGGATATATGAACTATAAAATCTCGCAGAAGCGCATGCATAAACCATTTATTTTCATGCGTGTAAGGAACAAGAGAGGAAAAAATTTAAATTTTAACAAAATTTTCACAAAAGTAGAGACGAAGAAAAATGCATGAAGAAAGTCATTCACAGTCAATCGCTAAGAAGACACGTACGTCGAGACAAGCGGAAAGAACCTGAAGGGGAAGTAAGTAGCTCAAATGTCTTTTTGATTTTCCGCCAATTGCAATTGTGATAAATATATGCTAGTGTGTGTGTAACTACCAGCAAGAAAAGGTTCAAAACTTGAATAAACTCCACATCAACCAAAACTAACCACTTCTATCGAGGTGAAAACTTACTTCGCCGACAACACCAACTCAACTTTTTCCTAAATACCAAATCTAACGCATATTTGTAGAATTTGTGTGGTAAACTATAAGTGACTAAAAGTATGCAGCCTTTGAGACCTCACATCTATACGCATAACGAATTTCATCATGGTTATTGATCCCGATTTTTACCCGTTAGTGGGTTGGTGGTTGTTGGCAGGGCAATGAGTAGCGCTAACCAAAAAAGTAGCTAATTTTCTTTTGACTGGGCCCCTTTGAACCGTATCGAAATGGATGCTGCATGTAGAGGTGAGTTCTGAAAGGTTGCATACTTTTAGGCAGAAGTGGTTAGTCGTGGTTCGTAGGGATGTTTGAACTGATATGAAGAATAGTGTCAGGCGACCTCTTTTTTTAATTTTAAATATAATCAGTAATTTATTCACTTCAATTTTACAAAGTTAATTATTCGATATTTCATCTGCAACCTCTGTACGCGCCGACCGCTAAACGTGAACTCCCTCGGCTAAAACTTCGTGTTCGGTGTTACGCTTGGGTGTATGGTTGCCAGATTGCTGACACTCGGCCGTTCCTGATAGGGAATCGACCTCGATTTCGTGGTATAGTTCATTAGTTGAGTCATCATTGTCAAGTTCTGGACAATTTCGGCAATATGGTTTAATTTTGCTGGATTCGTAGACGGATGTGAATTTACGCGTCTTTATAGGCAAGCCCGGAATATCTTCAATTAAATATCGGTCTTTATTTAGGACCTTCGCGATTCGATAGGGACCGCGATATTTTGGTTCCAGTTTTCGCGACTCACCAGTGGCGGCTGGTTCGTTTTCAATTAGTACGAGGTCATCTTCGTTATAGATTTGCGGAGACGAGTGTTTTTGATCGAAGCGTCTTTTCCACGCGTCGCGTTCACGCTCGATATTTTCGATAGCCAACATGCGTTTTTGATCGGTTGGAATATTCGCGAGATTCGCGTCGATGTCATCATGAACGGCGGCTACTAATTCGTTATGTACGATATCGCGCAAATTGAAGTCGAATATGAGTTCATTTGGGCTGTACCCAGTCGTTTTGTTCTTTTGTGAATTTATGGTGAATTGTAAATTTCGTAGAATTAGATCCCAATCCTTTGGATTGTCAACAGATGTACGTAAATAATTAAGGATCGTTTGGTTAGCACGCTCCACTTGACCGTTAGACCTTGGACTGCGTACGGCGGTTTTAACGTGTTGTATACCGTTTTGCTCACAATACGTTGTAAATGCTTTTGACGTATATGCGGTTCCACGATCAGAAATTAATTTTGCTGGTAGCCCGAAGTAACTAGTGATTTCGTTTAACGCGTTTATAACGTGAATTGTTCGCGTGTCGCGAACCGCTTTTACTATCAAGTATTTGGAAAATGAGTCGGAAATTGCCAATACGTAGCAATTGCCCTTTTTGCTGCGGATGAACGGCCCGAGGTGGTCAATATGGACCACGCGGAAAGGTATCGGTTCTACTGGATCGTAATGCAATGTACCTTCTGTTTTACCGGATTGTGCTTTACGGTAGCAACAATCAACGCACGCCGCGATATACGATTTTACATACTTGCGTAGCTGCGGAAACCAGAATGTTTTGCGAATTCGGTCGATAGTTTTCTCGAGCGCATGGTGACCCATCTTATCGTGGCATAGTTGTGCAATTCGCCAACGTACTGCGTTGGGCACCACAAACTTAAGCTCTTCTTCTTCCTTGCGATAAAGTCGATTATTATGAATGCGGAAATATTTCTTAACCTCCGGCTCGCGTGATGATTTTATTTTTCCTTGAAGAATGTTGATTATTTCACGAAGTTTGTCGTCCTGTATTTGCATAACATAGAGCCAGTCGTTGACGTCGGATTTTATTTCGAGGATGGAACCTGCTGGTTCTACGGGGTTTGCTGGCTGATCCGGTGCTCTGCTTAAAGCATCTACGTGAGCTAGTCTACTACCCGGACGGTGTACGGACTCAAAGTCGAATTCGGATATTTTTAGCCACCATCTTGAAATTTTAGACCTAAGCTCTTTATTTTCGCGTACCATGGCGACAGCTGAACAGTCGGTTACAAGGCGAAACTTTCTACCGAGTAGATATATACGGAAACGTTCTAGTACTTCCACGACTGCGAGAGCTTCGAGCTCATATGAGTGGTACCTACTTTCGCTGTCTGTACAGTGTCGGCTATAGTACATGGTTGGCTGCCATGTTTTTCCATCAGTCGACTGTAGGAGAACACCAGCTAACCCAACACTACTTGCATCAGTGTGAACTTCGTGTTCTGCAGTTTGGTCGTACAGTGCCAAAACTGGAGCGGTTGTCAATAATTCGATTATACGGTTGAATGCACTCTGCTGTGCGTCGGTCCATCGGAATGCGTTTACTTCAGTTTTACGTAGAAGCATTGTTAGCGGTTTCGTTATTAGGGAGTAATCGGGAACGAACTTCCTAAAAAACCCCGTGAGACCTAAAAATCTTCGCAATTCGGTGACGTTTGATGGCACTGGGAAGTTTTCAATGGCTGATATTTTGCGGTTACCAGGAATTATACCGTTCTCGGTTATGACGTGACCAAGATACTCAATTCTTGTTTCTAGAAATCTACATTTATCAAGTCGCAGCGTTAGTCCACTAGCCTTAAGAATAGCTAGGAACGTCTCTAAGCGGCCCAACCCTTCTTCAATTGAACGACTTGGTATGATGACGTCGTCTAAATAGGCCAAGACTTCCCCAGGTTTCATTTTAGCGATTAATCGGTTCATTACGGTCTGGAAGACGGCCGGAGCGTTGGCCAATCCAAAAGGCATCCGGTTAAACTCGTAGTGCCCTTCGTTGGTGACAAATGCAGTGAACTGCTTCGATTCCTCGTCAATCTCTATCTGATAATACCCCATACGTAAATCTAAGGTAGAAAAATATTTGTTACCTGCTAGTTGAGCGAAGTGCTCGTCCATGATCGGCATTGGATATGACATCCGGTTCGTTATCTTGTTTAGGCAGCGATAGTCTACGCAGAGCCGATGTTCCCCGTTTTGTTTAGCGACAAGAACAATCGGTGATGCGTACGATGATTCGGATGGTCTTATGATGTCGTTATCAAGTAGATCTTGCACAATTTCATTTACGATGGTTCGTTTCGCGAACGGTATACGATACGGTTTCATATTAACGGGCATTTTAGAATTGAGTTCTATTTTCATTTTAGTTATATTACAACGACCGAGATCCGCGGCTTTTTCGGCAAAGACGTCACGATATGACTTTAAAAGTTCTTCGAGCTTAATCATGTTTTTTCCGTCGATATCCGAACACGCACGGATGTTAAGAATTTTCTCCACGCGGCAACAACCATTCTCTATTACGAGACGACTTCCGTTTCTACATAAAATATCAGTTCCCAACAAGATGCTTTCGTTTAATAGATTGTCGTTCACTACCAAAACTTCCGCGTCAAGTATTTCTTCGTCTATTTCTATTGAAACGTTTATTTTCTCGTGACAGTTAAATTGCCCACCACCAAACCCGTTTAGCGTTACAGAGCATGGAGCGGGACTGCCAATTTCGTAAGCGAGACTACGTTGGATCAAAGTACGGCTACTTCCCGGATCGATAAATGACGTCGCGGTTAACCCGTTTACCCGAATGTCTTTTACGATTCCGTCTTTGGACGGAGATTTCTGCGACGCGCAATCTTGGTTTATTGTCTTTACGGAATTATTTATATTATTTGGACACTTTTCAGTTACGTGATTCGTGCGCTGACAATTCGCACAACGAGTTTTCTTCGGCGGTTCTGGGCATTTAATTGAATAGTGCCCCATTTTAGAACAATTGAAACACTTGACACTATCAATTGGCTTTGTATCTGAATTTCGCGGCCCGGACATGGTATTCGTAACCAATGCTGTTTTTGGTTTATACTGAGTTGATACTTTCACTTCATTGAAAACGTTATAGTTATTTATGTCGTTTAATAAATCAATACACCTGGCATAGTTGTTTGATATTTTCTTTTTCATATCACTGTCATTGATTCCGTTTATAATATGAATCGCAATATCATTTTCCGAGATACCTCTTTTTGTACCGAAAGCTACCATGCGATAGTAAAATTCTTGAGGCGTTTCGCTAACACCCCTCTTCATCTGCGACATTTTTATATGCACATCGGCGATATTATGCATACACGGAAAGTCGCACATGATTTGATTCGAAAACTCAGACCACGTTGTATATACGAATGGCAAGGAGTCGACCCACTGTTTGGCCGGACCTTGCAATTTCTGTTGCACGGCACATAGTAAAATGCCGTCATCGATACCGTATGCATTCCTCAACATTTCCACACGTTGAACGTATTGAGGTGCATTTAACGATGTATTTGAAAGCGGATTAAAAATTGGCAAAAGTTCGACTATATCGCGTACATTATACAGTGGACGCGGTTGCCAACTGAGACGTTGATCGGGAATAAACGGCGGATTTGTGTACACGGGACGCGTTGTGTAGCTCGGATTGTTCGTATAGCAAATATTTGGTTGCATTTCCGGATGCATATTACCGACATTTGGACACACAGGAATTGAATACGTTACTGGGGGATAATGAACATTTTGGAATTGGTTAGGAGCGGAACCAATACCAAATGTATGCGTTGAAGTTTGTGGTTGCGCGAATGGTACTTGAATCGGTGGCACTATTGATTGCACCGTATGTACGGCTGTGTTTACTGGCATTGGTTGCATATCTACCGGCGAGGATATGCGATACGGTTCGAAATTATTGTTTGTTGTAACGTCGTTTTGTTTCTGAGCCATTTCGCGAACTGTTTGTTCTAGTTCAGCAACACGCTGTAACAAAACAGAGCTTGCGCTTTCGAAGCTTTCTTCACTACGTTTATGTTCTTCTAACCGTTTAATAAGCGTATTTTTATTTCCACTGCTTGCAAGTCCTGCATCTTTGCAAAGCTGTCGAAGCTCAACAAGATTTGCAGATCGTAAATTTTCCATTGTTTATCACGATCAAATTAAAAATGTAAACAAACGATATAACGAATGACGAATGTATACCACAAAATGAATTGCTGCTATTGAAAAAGTGGAGGTGCAACGAGCACAACACTATTCATATTCTTTAATCGAAGAACGTAGCAAAACACAGTTGATATCGACGAGTAATTATTTGCTTTGCGACTGCGGCGCAAACGTTGCAAACAAAAATTCTAATTTCGTGAAATTGTGCGTATGTATATATATATAGACGTATGTGACTACGGCACAATCGGTACAACTACTTCCGAAAAGTTGTGTATTTATTACTGTTCGGGACTGCGGCAAAACGGAGCACGCAATAATTGCAAAGAGTTGTACATATATTTATTTGCGACTGCGGCGCAAGCGTAACACAACAACTTAATTATTCTTTCTTTTTGTTTTGTGTATTTTGTTTTTGCAATGAACGTAGATGCACGCTAGATTCTTTGCTTGTTGCGTTTGTACAACAATAATCGAACGAATCTAGAGCAGAGCGAAAACACAATATGAAAAGCAAACTACGATTCTGCTTTTCAACGAGACGAGTGTATGTATACCGAAAATATTTAATTTGTATTAACGGACGAGTTTTAGCGAGTAGCTTTTTCCGTGTCGATTTCCGAACGAGTTTAATAAGAAAATCAAAAACTGTTTGAAGCTACGCGACAAATTCCGATTTAACGACAGCGACGAATATGAAAACAAAGCGAACGTACAGAGGAGCCCCGGTTTCTTAGAATTACGATTTGCGGAGTCTCAATTTTTCACGCACACACGCACTGTCTAAACTTGCATGAAAATATAATTTTTTCACTATTTTTACGTGGAGTGGATTACATATCACTTCTGAGGCTGTCAGGCGACCTCTTTTTTTAATTTTAAATATAATCAGTAATTTATTCACTTCAATTTTACAAAGTTAATTATTCGATATTTCATCTGCAACCTCTGTACGCGCCGACCGCTAAACGTGAACTCCCTCGGCTAAAACTTCGTGTTCGGTGTTACGCTTGGGTGTATGGTTGCCAGATTGCTGACAATAGTAAGAGATTGAAATGTGGCTAAGAAGATAAAAAATGCACTGAAGAGGAAAGTATGCATCAGAGCTCCAAAATAACTATTCAATGAGACTACTGGGGCAAACACTTAGTGGTGATCATCAAGCGGAATGACTGAACCGAATTTCCACCAAACTCAGCCGATGTTGAATGAAGTCAGCCCTTCTAGGAAATAACTTACTTCAATTTGATACACTAAGGAAGGTCAAGTCGTCCCTCAATCCAAATCCAGGTATCGTAGCAGCTTAGTCTGGATAAGTAATAGTTAAAACATTTTCGGTACTCTAACCGAGCTTCGGGCTAACTGGAAAAGTAAAAGCAACTGCAGGTATTTTGCCTGGGTAGCGGTAATTACAGGACGGGCGCTCACAAGCTAGCTAGCCACCTCTGCGTCTATGGAACAAATAATTGAATTATGTGATTCTAAATCTTATCGTCGCATTATGAATATGTTTACTGAAGGTTATTATCTCTGGCTGAATCCGCCTTATTTCAATAGTTTGGAAGTTACGCTAGAGCTCTGCAAACCTTAAAGAGGTATCATTGTTATTGTTATTATGTATGAATACATAAATTTATCTGTCCAAGTGTATTTTTGGAGTGTCGTATGAAGTTATTTTTCAATAAAAATTGAAAACGTCAAAAAAAACAAAACAACTCGTCGGACGAGGAAAACTTCTTTGATATTGGCAATGATCTGATTTGGCACTTTGGCGGAAGGAAGTTTCTTTTCCAATTACTTTTCACAACAACTACGATATATCAGCGCACGCACACTTGCACACATATCTATTAATGTCCTTGGCGCAACCCTTGTCCAGTCATTCGGTAGCACGTTCCAAAGCGACAAAGCCAACCATGCATGAAATATCTCGATGTGAACTTGACATTGGCGAAATATATCAAATAATTGGATAGATAATTGACTGGAACTGAAAAGTCTTCTAAATGTGCCACAGAATTCATCTCCACTTTCTGATAGCAAACCCACTTCAAGCGCCTAATTTCAAGATATATCTTAAGTGAGACCGAGTCCTGCTTTCCGAGAAAGTAACTACGGAAGGATACTTTGTGCTGCTCTGATTGATGAGTGGAACGGAAGTCAAATTTATCTGAACACCTCACATGTGAACTTCATTGTGCATCTGCCATCTCCGTTTTAGCAGAGGAGAATCCAAGTCACCTCTTTATTCTGGAGAATTTGTGATTGAAAAATTCCAAAAATTGACTTTAACTTCTATTACTTTTTTGTTCTTGGAACCATACATAATAAATTCTCAAGTTTTTCGTTAAATTGATTTTTTGGCTGACTGCGAAAACTCGTTTTTCTCCTAGTCTCTTAATGCGCCATCAATACGCCAATAACTTGGCTTAGCTCCAAGTTAAGCCTTTGCAGTCCGTTTGTCTTTGACAAAAAATGTCGCAACACGTCCAAGTACGCAAACATTAGCAAGCACACCTCGAAAAGATCTTTGACAAAAGATACACATATACGTAAATACACACATACACACACAAACACATACACACACATTGGAAGACAAATGATAACTTCGTTGATACATTCCGATTCATTGCTTTTAGAATAGGAACCAAACATTTGGACGCCCATGCGAAAACGCCTGCTTCCGTTCAAACGTTTGAAATCATTTTTCTTTTTATTATTGTTGTCTTTTTTTCTATACATTAAAAGAATTTTTGGCTTGTTTATTGTTTTTTTTTTTAAGGTGGAGGGAGGTTGGTGTATGTGTTGTTATATTTGGCTTTTCACTTAGCTAAAACTACATAAATGCTCGTTGTCTTGACTCTCTTTCTAGCTGTCACGTCCTTTCCGTGCTGAGAGTGGATAATTTCCGGTTTGTGATTTATATACTTTTTATATTAATTTTTATTGAAATTGCGACATTAGTTCATGCATTAGGGTTAACTTGCTGTTGGAATGAGAATAAGGAGACAATTTTTTTTTTCGTAAACACTTAGCGACTTGTGAATAAAAAAACGAAAAAATTTTTTTTGTTTAATGTTTGGAAACTTTTTATTTAATAAAGCAATAGTATTGATTAAAATAATTGTAAAGGAAGAGTGGGCAATATACATACATACATTAACCGAGATAAAAAAATTTAATTTCAAAAAAAAATAAAAAAAATTTTTTTTATTATTGTCAGAATAACTAGAATAAATTTTAATTTATTTTTTATTTTTTTTTTCAAAGTTGCCAAAAATTTTTTTTCATAAGCAAATAGTATTGATTTTATAGGAAGTAAGGGGATTATACATACACATCGCTTACATTCTCAACCTTTATGGCAGAAACGCACAACGAATCAGTTGTTGGTTCAATCAGTCGTAACCATAACGATAAAAGTACAAACTAACTAATTCTAAAAACCATTAAAAATCATCTCATCTACAACAACAATATTGAAATTACAAACACGACCCAATGACCGATATAAACGTAAAATCTAAATTAATTAACCAAATGCGGACAAGCCTCATAGCCATGAATGGGCCATGAAATGTGGCGAAATGTAATCAAACAGCAGAGATAGCGAGGAGTTAGGAGAAGAGCAAATAATAGCAGGAATTGCAAAATTTTTAGCTTCAAATTTTCCATTTTCAACATTTTCAGCACTAAACTCAATGCCAACGCCCACATATCCTTGTGAGTATGTATGTGTGTGTTTGAGTGTATGCATAATGACGCTTTTATGCACAATTCCACACGCACTGTTACACTTTGCTGCACTCACAATCTCTCTGACTCATACAAAATGCAACTCTGGTCAGTTGGAGCGTAGCAATGCAAAAAGCAAATGCAATTATTTTTAGACAGTTTAAGCTGGTTGCCCTATGCTATTACAGTAATAACATTGTCAGTACAACAACAATAATATAGCTTGAAAAAAAATTACACTGTACAGCAACAACAATTATGTTGACTTTAGTGAAAAATAGTAGCAGCAGCAGTGTAGTAGTCACTAGCATATATGAAGGCATCGAAAATCAAATATCGAATCAATAGTGCAAAGAGGAAATGAGTTAACATAGCAGCATGCAACAACAATAAACGAATAAAAGGGCGTTGTAAATGCTGAAAAAACACATTACCTAGTATTAAATAAACTGTAGTACTGATAGAAAGTTTCGGCAGTAGAGAAAATTAATTTTACTTGGTTTGGCTAATTTTAGAAGAACATGTATGAATTGAAAGAAAGCAATAATTTTCATGTTTCTCTAGTTTTTTTTTTAATCAATAGCAATACTTTTTTTATATTTTTTGAAATAATTTTTTTTTTTTTTTTTTTGTATTCATTATTTGTATTTAAACAAAAGTAAATTTATCGCAAGCTCATAGTAAACGTATTTTGCTTATTGGGTAATTTTTCACACCACTACATGGAAAGGTGAAAAATACTTTTTTAATATTTTCTCTATTTTTTGTTTCATCAATACTTTTTTAATACATTTTTTAAGTTTTAGAAAAATAGCAAATATTTATAAAAAAAAAAGTCACCTTTTCATATTACTATAAATACTTTTTTTATTTCTCCCTAATCGATTAGCCTCCTAGTAAAACACTTCACCAAACAAGTAAGGAAGTCTAAGTTCGGGTTAACCGATCATTAAATACCCAGCGTTAGTTTTCATGTAAATTTATGTGATTTTCGATATCAAAAAGGGGGGCGTGGTTGTCATCCGATTTCGCCCATTTTCAGTAGCAACCTACCTTGGCAATTTTTACTCAAGTTATCGTGTACACGGACGGACAGACGGACGGACATGCCTTAATCAATTCCTCTTTTCAACCTAACTCCGCCCCCTTTTTCGATATCGAAAATTTCGAAAATCACATAAATTAACATAACTTGATTAAATATTGAGGTATTTGCATGAAATTAGTTATGCAGGCTACTTTCTGGCTGCTGTTGAAAATTGTCGAAATCGGATGATAACCACGCCCCCTTTTTCGAAATTTCAAATAAAATTCCAGGGCCTATATCATTGCCAAGTCATGGTATTTGTATCTCGTTCTGAAAACTAACGCTGGGTATTTAATATTCGGTTCACCCGAACTTAGACTTCCTTAGTTGTTTTCACTACAATTTGTTGTAGATTTTAGTACTTTTCTTTCACTAGAATTTGTATTAGATTTTCAATACATTTTGTATTACAACTTTTTGTAGATTTTTAATAATTTTTTTCTTACAAAATTTAGCCGATTTTTAGTACTTTTTTCCTCTCCAAAGCTTCAAGTAATCCCTCAACAGTTAGAATATTAAAATGCAGCTATTAGTAAACAGTTCTCTGCCTAACGGTGGTATATAAAATATTATTTTAACAATAGATCTTTTTCACTACTTTTTTTTAAATTCATAAACCAACTTCCATTAAAACATCATTAAAAACATTCGCTTAGTTATTTATGCAATCCAAAAACAAGGTAGTATTTTTTTTTTTTTTGTTGTTTCAATGCAAAAAAGATTTCAAATTTAGACATTTGTTGGTGTACCATGAAGCCAACAACTATCACTATTCGCTCGCAACTCAATTCGATACCCATTTCACGTTTCATTTTCCCACAAGCGCATGAATGGTCTATGAATGCCTCGAACACAATTTGAATGTCCGAAAGTGGAAAACTTTTCTAATTTTCATGCGCATATTCAAATTTCTCCACCTCGCAAACACACACACACACACGTGCATGGAGATGCGTACGTGTGCATGCAAATAGATTTGGCATTTCATGCATATGCAACAAAATGCACGAGTACACTAATGTGCATACATCTGAACCAGGGGCGTATCTATGGGGAGATTTTCCGTTCCAAACACTCCCCCTTTGAAATCCAAAAAAACCATATATTTCAGGCAGGGTGGATAAAAGATGTCCTCGAAATTTTGTGAAAGAAATTTGGAGTGCCCCCTCCATCACAAAGCCCTGAATCCGCTACTGATCAAAGCATATAGGAGCATGCTTACATTCATTCATATGTGCCCTTTGCTCATACTTTCGCCGCCTCATGAGTTTTTGGGATTTTAGTTTTTGCGTTTTTGACTCTAACTGACATTGAATCGTGCGCTGCGAAGCGTTATGGAGAACGTCAGGGCAGTTCAAAAGTTATATTTGACTTTGGCCAATGCGTGCATTCCCATTCAATTTAGCTTGCGTGCTTTTTTTGTTGTAATTGTATTATGTATTTTTATGATTTAATTTTTTGTTGTTTTACTCGATTTTTGGCATGAAATATTATTTCATACTTCAATCCGTCGCGCTGGAATCCGCAGTGTATGTGTGTTTGTGTGTGCGTGCGTTAGTGTAATGAAGTGACAGTGAATGACAGTCGGCACAATGACGCTCCGAGAATTATTTTATGCAATGCGGATTTGCGAATATATTTTTGATGCGCACACCTACATACATACATACATACATACATATGTGCATATGAGCTAGTGATGTGCGATTCTGCGGGTTCAAGGTGACGGATATTATGCATCTGGTTTCAAGTACAGGTAAATAAATGATCTCCTCACTTCTATTAATATTTATGTCAAATCTGAAGTAGCTCAGTGAATTCGGTTTTAGGGTCCCCTTTAGCTCCTTCCTACTTAATTCCTAACAAACTCAGTGGCGGTTCCAGGCTTAATTTCGGGAGGGGGATCAACATTTTTGAAATAATATTTCGAGGACATATCTTAACACAGTTTCTGAAATGTATCACTTTCTGGATTCGGCAGATGGGGAGAGGGGGGTTGGACCCGAAAACAACCCCCGTGGATACTCCCCTGATTGAACTTAAATTTCTTTATGAACTGAAGTCCTTAAAAGGCTTACTCGCCTAAGCATAAATCGGTAGTAGGACAATTCCTCAATTTCGAATACCCCCACCCTCCTCCCCCCACTCTTTCCAAAAAAAAAAAAATCTGAGTGACAGACGAACAATTAACTTTTTATAGCTCGAGCCGTGTGTCTTCTAGGTGATTTTAAGCCAACCAACGTTTGTATCTTAATCTATAGAAAATTGGTTCATGACGCCGTAGTCCACATTTTGAGAGGGCATCCTAAATTCTTGAAATGTTTTCGCTTTATTAGGCCAACAACAAGAATAAAAAAACCTCGACACAAGAGTTTTCTCATTAACGCTCCCGATCCCTTCAAGTTTGCTGTGATCTCAAAGTGTTCCAAATACCCGGTTCGCTTGATCCGTCCTGTACAGCACTGGCGCACATGACTGTTACTATTGTTATTTTCAAGTCAATTTTTTAGGCATTATCATTTCTCTGTGAATATTAGAGCTTCCAAAAGCATTTTGTTCTAATTTCATTAATCCTATTAATGGTTAATTAAAAATGTGAAAGTTTTACAACAACAATTCATTTGTATTTTTAGTTAGAAAGTCCACAAAGTTCAATGTAATAATTTGTGACAAAAGAAGATTTGGGCTGCTAATTATCTGCTAGATCGCTGGTCGGTAGGAGTATCTCCAAACCTAATTTGACAAGTGATGACGGAAAATTGTTCCATATTCTTACCCAGGAAAAGGAAGTTCTCAAAACACCCGTCCTACAATATGGACCGAAAGCAGAGACAATGACAGCTGTAGCTGAGTACGTCCTCAGAGTATTCGAGAAAAAACTTCTTCGAAGGATTGGCTAAGCCTCTATGCAATGTCGGTCGTGTTTATTAAAGAATTTTAAATGATGAGAAGATTAAAAGTATTAGCTCGATCCAGGGCCTACGTTGAATGGAAGAAGTTTCTCCGGCCCGGAAGATATACATACTTGTCGAAGACCTACACTCTGTTGAAAAAACCAAGTGGAGAGTGATTTGCAATTCTTTGGAGTTTTTAATTGGCGTTCGCTGGCAAAGGACAGAGAATGATTTTTTTGGAAGCTCCAAATCTGTTAGATGATCAAACAAGTGAGCCTCTGTTCCATACCCATTTTTTTAATTTTGGGATGGTAATTTTTTAGAACTTTTAGACTTTTAGTATCTATCATTTCGGAACTGTTTTCGGGCCTCTTTCGCGATAGTTTGGGAATTACCTCCGGGACTTTTTTTATTCAATTTTTTTTTTTGCTTTTTCAGGAAAGTTTTATTCTTTTCAGGATAATTTCGGAACTATTTTAAGCGGTTTTCCTGGATCATTTCGTGATTTTTGTTTACCTTTTCAGGAAACTTCTATACTTTACACCATCATTTTGGACCTGTTTTCGGGTTCTTTTGTCATCATTTCCAGTCCTTTTCATTGCTATTTTCTAGACTGTTTCAGGGAAATTTTATATTTCTTGAGATAATTTCGGAACTATTTGTCTTTTTTTTTGTGGATTGTTTCAGGATTTTTTCTTGAATTTTTCAGCAAAATTTTTCAAGACTATTTCGGAACTATTTTCCCGAATTTTTCAATAAGCTCAGGCAGCTCTTTGTGCTAGTAATATCCGAGTCATTCTAGTACGATAGAACCCGCTCTAGTTTGGATGTTCTAACGGCAATCTCATTGTTTAGGCAGCTCTGCATAGCATCCCATCCAACACATCCTTGAGTGCGACAACTTTTGCTGGAAGATGCTACCATAATTGGATAGCTATAACTACAGATTTGAATAAATCTCGCGACCGAAAACGTTCCTCTGAAATTTCTACCAGCTTCGATTCAACATGGAAAGCTTCAATACGCCAACAAAAATATTGAAAGCTCATTAACCTATCATTTAGCTTTTAAAATGCTTTCCTCTATATCTCGAATAAGCCCCTAAAGTGTGTAGACGACAGCAACTGATATCAATTATGGCCAAAATATTACAACAACAACAATGCACTATTCTTCAGCCACAATAGCAGCAAATACTTAAATAAACTGCTTACTTATTTTGTCTTGTTATTGCTTCTATTGTTGTTGTTGTTGAAAATACTCCACAATCATGGTTAAAGATTTTTTTTTGTCATGTTTTTGTTGTTGCCACATTTCACTGTCAGCATTAGGAAATTGTATTGGACAAAGAGCATGTTGCCGATTATAAATTGCTGACTACGTTTAGTGGTTGTTGTAGTTGTTGTTGTTGTTGCTTTTGTTAGATACTTTTTTTGGTTGCTAAAGCACAGAGCTGGTTGGGGCTATTTGCTGATAAAATTTATGTATGTTCTTGTTGTTACTTTTTTTGGTTATTTTCTGTTGTCCATACTTATGCGTTTCCTTGCTGTTGTTTTTTGTTGTTATATCTTTTGCTTCTCCCACACCAAGCGCTCATGTCTTTCAAATCGTTAAAAATTCAGCATGAAGCAATGTTAAGAACTATTTGTGGCAAAACACCTACGAATAAGTAGCAAAAGCAATAACAACAACAGCAACAGCTACAACAACAAAACAAGCTTAAAAATGCCACCAAATCACTTTGAGTTGCTTCGAAAGTGTTGCAAACTATAATACAAAACTTCCACAAAAAAAGGAACATTTTTTTTTTTACCTACCCCTCACCCCGTTCTCATACATCGGCTTCCAAGTAGTATCGAAAGTAGCTGAAGGAGCGCGCGCAAGCAAGACTGTGCGAGGAGTGGGTGCTGATTTCAACTAAATATAAGTGACTGCTCTATACAACACCAGAGTTGTGTGCATGGGGGATTTTGGTGGGTTGCCATTTGCCCCCCCTTCGAAAACCAAAAGTCTTATTTTTCAGTTACTTTGGATAAATGATTTTCTCGAAATTCCATTTTAAAAAAAATGTGACCCCCTTCAAAAATCCCGGATCCGCCACTGGTTAGGGTCTAAACCCCCCCACCATCTTCGTAATCCAAAAAGTAGTATTTTTCAGTTACTTTGGATAAACGATTTTCTTGGAATTTCATTTAAAAAAATATTGATCCCTTCCCAAAATCCTGGATCCGCCACTGGTACGAGTTTGTTTATTTAATAGGAGCCTTTAAAATATATAAATTTAATATATGTATATCAACTAGAAATAGTTTTCAAACACCACACAAGCAAATGCAATGAAGCCCAACGAAGCATGGTGTGGTGACAAATCGTATATTGGCGATGAAGCGAAGCTCGTCTGAAGGTGTAATCGAGTTGTACGGGTGTTCATGTGAGTAACTATTAGTACTGGGAATTTTTTGGGATTTTCAAAATAATATGCAATGCTGGGACTAGGTCTGCATTCCCTATTAAAAAAATCCAATTTAATGCGAGTATTGTAAAAAAAGGCAGTTGAGAACATAGTCGTAGCGAGGAGGCGAGTGTATGGTAGGCAGACCTGATAAATAATAATTACCGGTTTGTTTGTTTTTTTTTTCGGATAATCCATTGAATCTTTCATTACTATTACTTAAAATTGTTAATGATAATTTTCCAATTAATTAAAAAATAATGCAAAAAATCATGATTTTAAAAGTAATGAAGAAAGACTTTTTGATAATTTGTTTTAGTTTTTGATTTTGCTATAATTCTTTTTTAGATTTTGTTCAAATTTTTTTTTTTTATTATTCTTGATTTCTTTTTGACTTTTTTAATCGTAATCAATTTATAAATGCAATGAGTACAGACAAATTTCAAAAAAAATTGATTAATAATTTTTTTTTTTTAGATTTGTTGGAAAATCTTACAAAAATATACCTGTAGTGCTGTAGAAGTTCCATACTTTTTTCCCAATAAAACACATTTTTTTGTTTAATAATAAATTTTTCTTGTTGACATTTTGATTTAATTTATCAATAAATCGTGAGTTTTCTTTTGTTTCTTAAAACATCCATAGCTAAAAACGAGCTCAAGGTCTAGAAAAATTATTTTTTATTTATTTTTTTTTTTTATAAAAATTATTACTGTTTTTTTTCATTTTATTAATTTTGAATGATTATAAATGAATTCAAAGCCAAGACAGTCTTTTTTTATTTTTTATGAAAACTATTATTTAAATATTTTTTATATCATATTGTTGATATATTTTTTATATTATTTTAAATATATTTTTTGAGACAAAATTTGTTATGATTGAATGAAAAATCTAGCGTGCAGTTGACAACAAACAAAGTAAATTTTACTTAAAAAAAAAATGCCCAATTAAAAAAATGTTCTTACAAATAAATATCTTTTAGTAACATATTTCCAATCCCGAAAATTTTCGAATTTCAAAAAAAATATCACGGGATTGTCATCCCCTTTAAATATTTATTATGTTTGTTGCACATAAATATATAAGTATTTATGTATGTATGAGTATGAATCTCTATAGGTGTTACTAACGCTAGCATCTTACGTAACTTGCAATGTTGCCGTGTGTTGATGCAGCTGTTGCTGACACAATACATGTTTAGATTCAATTGAGTGTGACGCAATTGGATTTTGTCACTAACATGAACACAGAACCATGCACATATGAGCACATCGAAAGCACACCAATACATATACAAACACATAGTATTTCGTATACCATCACTCGAACACCTATAAATGCAATAATAACCCTGCAGTCAACCTAACTAGTTGCTAACTACTTCCAAACTAGTACGAACAACAAGCAAAACTAGTAGAACAACCTTCCTTTTCTATAAAATCAACTCTTTGCGTCTAGTTTGTAATGAGTTAGAAAATCTTAGCTTTAAAATCGTTTATGACTAACAAGTTCGCTTCCTACTTACGCACATGTGTGTGTATGTGACAGGTGGGGCAATCATCACTCTTCACCCACCCCAATCAAATGCATCTCCTCAAGCTCCAATGATGCGACATAAATGTGCTTTGACTCAGTGAATTGAATGAATAACAAACCTTTGTGCAAGTTGAGTGCCAATTTTTACAATAACAAAGTTTAGTTGAATTTGGCATACATGAAATATGTTTATAGAAAATATAAGCTACCTATGAAACCCCAAAGAGTACCTATCTCGCTTGAGAGCGGCAATCCTATTAATTCGGTAAAAACTGATTTGTGCGAAGGAAGCAAAAAGACATGCAAAGGCGTCTTCTCCTTCTCCCTCCCTTTCGCTGATGCTCTCTCTATATCAGTTTCTATTCCCTGAGGTTATTCTTGTGTGGGTTTAGTTGCAAAATGTGAACAAGAACAGTTTGAAACATGGGAACAGTCACATTTTGGAACTATTTAACCATTTAAAAACGGTAGCTATTGTTTAACAATTGTAAGGAAAAAGTTTAGAGGTGGGAACAGTTTTTTGCAGAAAATTTTAAGTTTGAGAACAGTTACAAAATGGTCGCTAATATACATAATTGCAGACTCAATAGAAAATAGTAATTGATGTAAGGAAAAAGCTGTTATGTGGGAACACATACAAAGTGAGAACAGTTTATATATGGCTGAAATTCGCGTGGGAATTTTTGTTTTTGTATTAAAGCAAATTACAATAAAATGGGAAGAAATTATGCGTGGAAACAGACTTTGTGTGGGAACAGTTTTTAGTTTTTGGTACAATTAAAAAAATAGTAGTAAATTATGTTCGAAAAAACGTACGAGGATGAGGACAGCTACAAAATGAAAAGTAATGTGTGTGGGAACACTTACAAGAAATGGTTATGTATGGAATATTTTAATTTTTTTGGGTGCAGTTATAAAATTATAACACCGTATGTATCCGAAAAGTTTTTATTTGGGAACAGTTTAAAAAAAATCGCATTGTGGAACAGTTTTGTGATACTAACTGTATTAGTAAATGTGGAATTACCAAAACGTTAATCAAATTTTAAATTTTGGCATTCTTTCAAAAAAATGGTGATATGAAGAGATTTCGAGGGTGGGAACAGTTTAAAAAATATTTGGAAATATTTTTGAATTTTTTGTAAGAGGAAAAATATGCAAACTGTTGTTAATGAGAACAGTTATCATTAGTAACAGTTAATTCGAAAATGGGAAAAATAACAAATTTAAGCAAGGAGAGCAGTTTATTCTTATTCTATATAATTTGAAAAAGTGGGGAAATATCAATTGTTAATGAGAACAGTTCTTTACTCATTTTTTTTTTTAATTTTTGTTAAAAATTCAAATCCATTTCCATTTCATATTTAAAGTGTTTAAAGTTACTTTATCACAAGCATTTCTACACTCATACGCCGGTACTGCAATGCCTTCGATCTAACTCCTTTCATATGATAGTAATGCAAAACACACAAGTACAATCAAATAAAAGTTAAAATAGCGTGACAAAGAGAGCCACTGAGCAGCAGCAGCAGCAACGACAAACGACAATGACAACGTGCTGCCAACATAAAAGTGCTAGCGGAACTTCCGTTGACACCTCAAAGGCAGCATGAAATACGCACACATACACACACACACATGATAAAGCCTTGAAGAGGCACGCAGGAAAGTGGCGACGAGTAGAGATGGGGAGAAAAATATTCCAAAGCAAGGACAAACATTTATACAAATATGTATATCTACAGGGTGGGTTAAAGGAAACACGACTGAATTGTGATCTCTAAGTTAAGGTCAAAAAGTCAATTCATGCGTGGCAAGCAAAATGATGAATGAAAATATCCAGAGGGCTTTAAGAGACTTCATTTGACATTGCTTTACCTTGATCCAATTTTTCACTTGACCCCATAAATTTTAGGTCGTAGGGCATGTAGACCGAACCCAACGGCAATTGAACTTGGCCAACTGAAAAGCTACCCACTTTGAGGTCATGACTGCTGTTGTTAGGGGCAGTGAAATGTTTAAAATGTTTAGCTCAGATTTTAGCAAAATTCTTACATTACCTTCTTCCTCTACTCCAAGGAATTTGAACTCTTTTGCCCCGCATCCGTGACTCTGGTTCAGCCAGGCTTCTTCGATGAAGATCACATCAACGACTAGTCTTGAACAGTTCTTTAACCCTTGTATTATCTTTAGACAGTCCAACCGAAGATTGATCTTTCTGGATGACGCCACGGTAATCCTATCCTTGATCATCTTGGTAAATCTGGGCTATCCCAGGGCGATTTTGGTAATTTTTCTGAGGGAGCTCGATATCCTAGTCTGACCGCTGATGCTGTCCAGTGGATAGATAGCCCCCTGTATAAGAAATATAGTACCGGTAAGAAAAATCTTCTTCCGATCCTGGACACTACTTAATGACTTTACTCAAACTCAATAGAAACCGCTTTACCCTTTGGAAAAATTTGCTAATCCAAAAAAACACCCTCCTGTTCTGATACTTATTGAGCTGCCTGTAGTTATCTGGAGCAGCAGTTGTAGAAACTGTGATAAAGGTATTGGCAAATTTAACTAAAGCACGTACAATTTAACCCCAACAACAATTCGCCGTTACACTTACAACACTGAACATTGGCTTAGATGCAGCGACAACCTTTTTGTGTAAACGTCAATAGGCGTTTCCTCCACGAGCAACTAAAAGCTATCTTTGCACTCAGTCGATTATGGTACTATCTGTCGTCTGACTTCCTACTGCCTACTTCCGTTACTAACTCGTATGCTTGTCCACTCCTCCCACCCCCCGCTCTATCTCGTATCAGCTTTGCATTTTCTAACGCCATCAACTTTGAAATGCTTCATTGAATCAATTTGCCATGTGCAAATTGTGCGACTGAATGAATCGTAACAAACTATGTCAGCTCTTACGTTTTTAGATATGTGTGTGTGTGTGTGTGTATGTTGGTGAGTGCGTGTGTTAGTGCGCTTTATGGAAAAACTTTTATTCTTTAATTTGCTTTGTTAATTTTACATACAATGGGTTAAAGGTGAAAGGCGTTAAATTAAAACTTTGTTGTTTTTGTAAAAATTTTCAGTGTTGCTTTTGGTGTTGTAATTGTTGAATTGTTGTATTTGTAACTTAAATTAAATTTCAGCTCTATGAAGTTTTAGTTAGATAATTTTCTTTGTATGCATGTGACACGCATGACACATAGAGGGTTAAACATGTGGTTTGCTCGGGCTTACATGGAGGGTGCATGGATTTAGGGTACAAATGTTATGAAAATTTAACGAAGCTAGCTAGTATCACGGGTGTTGAAAATGTTCCGACCCCAGGGTTTAAAAAAAAAAACAAATCTGTGTCACCCTGTGAGGTTCGTTGTTTCTCTATAAATTCTATATTTTAAACTCGATTTTCAAAAGTTGTATATTTTTAGGCAGGTAACAACCAAGGCAACATTTCTTCCATACAAACTATTAGTCCATCAAGACTTTTTCAGTTCTTATTATATTTTTCCAAAAAAATAAAAAACTACCCTGTGTTTGCGCAAAAATACAGAAAACTAGTAAGGAAGTCTAAGTTCGGGTGTAACCGAACATTAAATACCTAGTAGTGATCTGTTTTGGTATCCCAATTTACTCAGGTCTATTTTAATAACGGAAAAGTTGTTATAAAGGCAACTGATTTTTTTCGATTAAAAACACTTCTTTTGTGAGTGGTAAATTCAATTATCACTAAATAAGAAAATATAAATAGCTTTCCTCATGTTCATGAAAGGTATGAAAATAAAAAAAATTAATAAAAAAAAAGGCAGTAGGGTGTTAACTACTTGCCCGTAAATCTTCCTTGTTTGTTATTCGATTTGCGTAATTTTTGGCAGGAGTATACTATATACTATTAAGAAGCATCTCACTAACTTTCATTGAAATACCTTCTTGAAATTGCAAGCAATCGCTTTTGAAAATAGCAGAGCTTTTATGCTAAAAAGTGGGCGGCGCCACGCCTACTTCACCAAAATCCACAAAATTTTTTCACAGTATAGTTTTGTTTAAAAAGGCTATTATGTGTGTAAAATCTTATTTATATAACTTATCCAATTATGGAAATATCGCGATTTTAATTTTACGAAGAAATTTTTTAGAACTATGTTCAAAAAGTGGGCGTGTCCGTTCTCTGATTTTGTTTAAGTTCTCAGCAAAGAGTTAGCTTTATATGTTGAACACTTTCTCTAAATATCGTTTCAATAAGTCAATTTTTACCGGAGTTATGGCATGGAAAGTTTTGTGGAATAATCCCCCATAAAGGGGCGGGGCCACGCCCATTTTCCAAAAATTTTGTGCTTTCGACTTTCTTTGCCCACGAACACTTTAGAGGTGAAATAGAAATGATATACAGCTAGTTTAAGCAAAGTTATAGCATATTCAATATATCTATGATCCTTTTCGAAATCTTTCGTATAAAATTGGGCGTGGACCTAATCCGATTTCGCTAATTTTTTTTCGAAATATTGCCTGTATTAATAGAAATATGTGTGCTGAATTTTATTTTGCTATCTTGAGCGGTGTTTGATTTATGATTAATAATATTTCCAAATTTGACTTAATCAAAAGTGGGCGGTGCCACGCCCTTTTTTAAAAATTTCTTCAGAAATTTATTTTTTGCCTTAACGCTAAGGTACACACCAAATTTTGTCCTTATAGGTGTATTATGTACTGAATAATCACTCTTTTTGTATTTTCGAAAATATTATATATATAGAAAGTGGGCGTGGCTTTTAACCGATTTTGCCTATTTTCAATAGCGTTCAGAGATAAGTAAAAAGGAACCTGCATACCAAGTTTCATTGAGATATCTCAAGATTTACTCAAGTTATCGTGTACAGACGGACGGACGGACGGACGGACGGACATGGCTCAATCAATTTCTCTTTTCCTCCTGAACATTTTGATATACATAAGTCAATATCTATCTCGATTCGTTTATGCCGTTACATACTACCGTTAGGCGAATGAAGTTAATATACCTTGTGTGCGAAGCACTACTAGGTATAAAAATTCATTAGAAAACCGAAATTAGTTGTTTTTATAGGGTCCTCAAAAGAAGAAATTTTCTGTATTGAGACCTTAAAAAATAACCTACTTAACGCCCGAGGAACATTACGAGCTTTTATTGGCAAAAGCTCTGACATTTCTTGTGTAGTTCATTCTTATCAAGCGCCAGATTTTAGTAATAATATTAATAAGCGGCTATTTACTTACTCGGTTAATGATGCACAAATTATATTTAAGTGTATATTTGCCTTTTTTTATTATTTTTTTTAACACAGGGTGTTAGTTTTAAATAAAGTTGAATGAAAGCTACAGTGGGCATGCTGGTTTCATGATATATGTGCATACGTCCACCGAACGTGACAGAATATAGCTCATTGAAATCAAATTACTGAAGGTAAAGTTATGAAGAAAAAACCACATTCACAGGGTGGTAAAAAAAAATTGAGACCCCATCTTTGAAATTTCGAAAAATTTCGAACCTTTGTGGAATCTTTTTACCTTTTTTTGGCTATAGGCCAAACTCACAGAGTAGTTACGTACAAATCAATCAAACTTTTGAATTTCTAAATATGTCGATATGTGCGCTATCTAGCGGAATTTGCTGACAAATCATTGTAATACCACCCGTTACTGGACCATAATCTAAGTTTATAATATAGTAATCGTTATATCTTGCACTTTGTGCCATGCCCAGAAAAGCTTTAGCGGATATGTTCAACCTTCTTCTGCTAGACTTCCAGCCTTCCAGAAAAAACCACAGAAATCTTCGATATTATAATCCAATTCCGCTGAAACTAAAAGTTTAATTAAAGTTAAGAGGCTTAAAATTAAAGTAGTAAGTGGAACGTTGAAGACAACGCAGTAATGCAGTAAAGGAAAGTTAAACTTTAGAGTGCATCGAAGATATTAGTCTGGAAGGCAGCTAAGTTTTTGTATGATGCCAATAGCAAAAGCACTCAAGATACATACAAATACAACAACAAACACACATACAGGGTGCACCACAAATATCGGAACATATGTCCTATGAAGTCAACATATTTTTGAAGCCGCCAAGGTCTCAAGCACTTTTATCAGAAGTCAAAGGGCCGATCTTGTCCGATCTTCAGAGCACTGCGGTATGTGGTGCGTTCTTCCATTGCAACTGTTGCAGGATAGCGAGATCGTTCCAGTTAGAAGTGAATGGCAGGCGATGTATGCAACTCAATCGGTTCGCTGAGGCTAATTTATAGCCAGTGATTGGCCTTCGGCATTAGTCTCACGGCGGACCCTTTTTTTTGTCCGATCGAGCTTATGTTGCTTCCACTAAACCTAACCAAATCTCACCGAGCTGCTTCATTGATTGAAGAGCAACAAATATGCGCACCCCAACTCTACCCTAACCTTCCTGATACTTTTGGCGCTCCCTTGCCAACATTAAAGTGGCACAACTTTTTACTAGTTGGAAAGCACAAAAGATGCGCTCATTGTTGTTGTAAGTAATGTGAACGCTTCACCAGATGATGTGGAAATATCAAACAAGTTGTTTTCGCATGCAAAAAGGATTTCGATGTTTTCTTAAATCGATGGAATGAGGCAACTTGCAGGAAATAAATGAACAAAGCGTTCTGATGCAAAATATCAACATTCCACGCTAAGGGTTAAGGGGAGGGGAGAAAAGAGTGAGATTGTTGCAAAGTAAGTAAGCAAAAAGCTAGTGAAATGTAGTGCTAGTTGTTGGCTAGTGGCACTGTTGCCTCGAAGAAATTCCAAAACATGCTGCCAAAGCGACGAAAGTGTCGACATCAATACGCCGACGACGGAGTTGGAACACTTAGTGCATGGCATTAAACGAGATAAGGAAAGTCATGCAACAACAACAACAACAGCAAAAGGGGAGGCAGACGACACCATGTCGAGTAAGTATTCATGTCGGCGCAAAAGTGAGAAAACGTCAGCAGCAGCAGCTGTGGTAGTGTGGATTGTCGCATGGCTAACGGATGTATTTTGTGTAAAAATGCAACAAAATGGCGGGAACTCCATTTTACTTGGCGTTTACAGTTATTTTGATACTGCTACTCTACTCTACGGGTACGAGCGCACAAAATCAATTTCCAAAAACAAACGAAACAAACAAAATGGATAACCAAATGACAGCACTGACAACGCATGGGGGGCGGTCAATTACGCAGAGGAAGTGAAATGGCAAGACAGTAACGAAATGTGGCGTAGTTGAGAGCAAAGATAACGATGGTGTAGCGCACCGACAATGGAGTGTGTGGAGAGGAAATGCTAGAAATGAGTTCAGCAACTGGAGTGAAGCAATGATTGCGAAAAGTTTTCCCAAAAAAAATCTGCGTTAAAGAATTTTTTAAATAGTTTCAAAGCGCGTAATTTTTAAACGATTTCTTTTTTCCCATTTGGTATTTAGATAGTGCTGCCACTAAGTATGTTGTTTTGTGAAGCTAGCCACTTTTTTGGAAATTAAAAAAAAACAAATTAGCTAAAGCCAAAATGGGTAACAACCCAAAAGTATTTTACGCTTACACATATTTCGAGTTCGGGTTACCTTCCAGAGTTGCCACCTAATATTATTCAAATTTTGTTAGTACATACGCTATTATCCCGAAAACTTCATCAGAAATTTGAATCAAATTGATGTAGTCTTTAACCACGTTACACGTTATGTGTTTGGGATAGCTAAGTATGACCATATATCTGATTGGAGATCAAGCTTATTAGGATGTCAGATTTCGGATTACCTCAAAGCTAGAAATTGTATTTTTCTTTACCGACTGATGGTATATAAAGAGCCCAGCTATTTATATGAGAAACTGGTTTTCCCCCGGTCTGCTCGATCTAATGATTTGATGATACCAACCTACAACTACTTGGCATCTTCACGCCTGTTCTTCGTCAATGCTATCCGTATATGGAACTCTATTCCATCATCTATTCGTAGTAGCCTGAGTAAAAGCAATTTTAAGACCGTTCTTTATAAGTACTTCCGTTAATTATAAGTATGTATTTTAGTTCGCCATTTAAAGTTACCTGCCTTCTAGTCAATAAACGCGAGTATATTCACTGTCTTATTTTTTTGAAATCTATTTATCTTATCTACTAATTTTAATTACTCTACCATTATTTTTTATTTTTACTGTTATATATTTGTTGCAATGTTCTTGTTATTACCTTTGTTTACATTTAAGTTTTGTTGTACTATAAAAGATCATAGATCTTATTGTACTAATATCTTTCAATAAATGAATGAATGAATGAATGAATGAATGAAATTTTAAATATAGGTAATATTTCAAGCTGGGCCGCTGAACTCCTTCACTGATGGATGACACATTGCAGAGCATGTTGGAGGCCTAGTTTTCCCTCAAGATCTTGATGTAAGCGCAAGGAAGATGTAGTGAGTAAGTTGCTATCCAGTACTCAGACTATTCGGGAGAGTACCAACATGCCATTGCTCCAGGATGGATACTTGTCAGCCGGACGTGATGGGATGTAGAAAATGCCAATTTCCGGCGGCCTAGTGTGGTATGCTCTTGAAGATATGGGTTCGCTGCTGTTGACGCGATGTATTCTCTCAATCACTTCATAGCTACCCAGCCTTTTATTTAAGTAGAAAGTTGTACCTGGTCTTTGTAGAACTAGAATCTCCTGGGAGTTTATCTGGAAGTCGGCCTAAAATAATGGGAAGCTGAGTACCGCAAGTCTTCAGAGCACGGTGAATGATTCTTAGCTGAGGGGATTTAAGACTACTCTTATTGCGATGTCATTTTTCCTACCGAACCTACAGTCCGAGCTACACACATAGTCAGATTGCGCTGGAAGCTCGCTGATCTCAGTATGAACTTGGAAGAAATCTTCACGTACTTCATTATCCCACAAGTCAATTAGTCTGCTTTCCAGACCACCGGTGACCTACATATTCTGAGAGAAGGTACAGCGTTCCCCCCGCCCCTTGGTATTTTTTTTTTCTGCTCGGTTACTTTTTCAGTTCGAAGATTACTCTCAGGTTCATTCAGAGCATCCACAAATCCATCTCGACTGCAGTTGGCACTCTCCAATCCTAACATATATACATTTAAAAAGGTAATTTCCTATAAGGACTCTAACTTAACTTTTGTATATCCCACGAACTGTTCATCTTTCAACTTTTAACATCAAACTCACAGCAACCTTTAAAGACTTCAACACTTGAGTACGTGAATCATCAAGCTTGCATACAAACGACCTGGCTCGCTATTGATGATGATAAAGCTCTTAACAGTCAACTTAAGCTCTTCGAACTCATACTCCCCTCCCCCATCGACTTGCCAACTCCATTTCCACTGACTCAAACACGCACTCCAATCGCTCCCCAAAGTGCAGGCAATCAATTTTCTGAATCTCATTGCACTTGGCATTTGGCTAGTACATGAAATCTATTGCTACGATTGTTAGCCCCCGAAACCCTAAAACTCCAATTGCATAACGTCTATTGTCCACTCACTGTTGTTGTTGTTAGGTGAACTCAACACAAAGTTGCAGAAATCTATTTGCGTACGCGTGCAAAGGGACCCACGGCGGCATTGCACTTTTGTGCCTGGCTGCTTCAGAAAGGGGGAGATTGAATTCACTTTTTGGTACTTTTTTTAACTACTTTATGTGGTACTTTTTTTTGCTACTTTTTTTCGGTACTTTATTCACTTTTTTTGTACTTACTACAAACTCACTTTTTTCTTGTTTTTGCTCGTTCGTAGCTTTTGCTGTCGACTCCATTCATTTTAGTCTCGTTGGCCATTTGCTTTTCTTTGATATGGCTCGAGCTGCTAACAGCTGTTGGTTGTACGTTGGTTTGTTTATTTTCCTCACAAAAAAGCGCCACTGTTTGTGCACTCAGCACAAAGTACTAACAGTCCCCCTCCCCTTCTCGCCAACCCCTCTTTCCACTATCGCTCCCCTCCGCTTGATCTCCATCTGTCTACGTGTCACTATGCCCTCTAGTACTGGCTAAGCGTGTTGGCAGTCCAATCTTTATTGCACTTTTCGAATTTGGAATGTTGTTTTGAATTCGAGTTTTGCCAGCTTCTAGCATTTTTGGCTTGAGCTTCCATATACGAGTTTACGTTTCTGTTGTTGCTTTAGCTGTCAGTGCCGTTTGATTTGCATGAACCCTCTTAGGGAGTAATTTTTAACTTGGTTTTAATATTTTTTTGACAACCACTTTGGCGACCACTGGCTGGTTCTTTGGTTGGCGACGCATCCCGGACGTCACTTTGCTGTAAAAGTGCGAAAATAGCAATAGAAAAAAATTGTTATTGCTGATATAACTCAACTCAGCTCGTGCACGTCGGATAGAGTCACAAATGTTCACGAAACAGTGGTGGTGGAGGGAGTTTTGTGTTAGGAGGTTGTTGGTTTTAAAGAGTTCTCAAGAGTTGGAAATAAACTAGAAAACTGGAGATAGAAGGACAGACGTGGACTCAAGAAAGCGACCAGTCAATTCGGACTATTTACTCTGAAATAGATGAAATAACGGCAAAGTATTTGAGAACAAGTTCTCCGGAAGTTGTTACAAACTACCCCTGCCTTTGGGACCCCAGCTGCTTAGCGTCCTAAAATATATACCTGGTAGAAATGCCTATTTTAAGAGACGCCTAAAATAAACTCAGAAAATTCTGAGTTCGATTTTAATCATTTTATCTCCAAAACCATGAGATATGGAACTTAATCACATCGCACTCATTGGCACCTTTCATTTGATACCCATATTGTACTAACTAATTTTAGGTCAGCCCTCGTCCAAGTTGGTCGATTACTCCTAAACTAGTGTTTTTCTCGAAATGAGGGCTATCTAAAAATTTTACTGAGACGTGGTCTAATACAACGGTGAAAGTTTCATTTAATTCTAATAGGTAGTTTTTGAGTGATGCGCGCACAAACATACAGACAGATTTTGATTTTATTGACTGAAAAATGATTCCTCCTATAAATTTTACTTAAATATTGATATCTACGTGTTAAAATTTAAATATATCTAGAGATTATAGCCCAATTTTTCCCAAAAAATTAAAAAATTAAAAACGGTTCATCCTAATATGTAGAATATATGCACCAAAGGCATCTCAAACAAGTTTAAAATACCATTCAGAATATCCCCCCCAAAAACCTGTACACCACGCCACTGCACCCTAAACCATTCCTTCAACTTATCACCCGAGCTCTCTCTGTGTCATTTTAGCTCCAAAATACTCAAAATACAAACACATAAAGTGCCCAAATCCAAAACAAACTAACTACGCCAGCTGCACGCAAAGGATTCTCCTAACAAAATATTTTGTTGAACAACTTGCATACGGGACGACCGACGACAAACTGACCAACAGACACACAAACGTGGACAAGCGGAAAGCGATCAGGTCGTTGCTGTCCATCCAAACCTAATATAGAACCCAATAAATACATTTAACAGTGAGATTCTACAGAGACTAGAAAGTCAAACCACTTCCTGGTACGTAATACAGCTGACTGCCATTAAGAAGTTAAAAAGCATAGCGACGCCAGAGCATTGAGCTGAGCGCTGAGCTGCACAAAGCACGAAAATCAATTTGCGTTTGAATTCAAAGTGGCCCTCCTAACTGTTTAGAAATACAACTAGAGAGAGAGATGAAAAAAACACAAACACAACAACAGCAACAAAAGCAAATAGTCAAAAGTCAATGACAAATATGCGAATAGCGGAAAAATCAATCATTTTGTTGTTGCCACACTGTTTGGGTTGAGTATTTAAATGGAAAAATGTCCAGATCATGGGACGACGCTTTTGTGTTCGCAAGGGAGTGGAATTCTGTTCTTTTTTTTATTTTTTTGTGGATTGGTCAACTGCTCTTTGGTAGCGGTGTTTGAACTCTCTGCAGCAACGTATTGTTGGTTGGAAGTGCATATGTGGGCAGTCGCGGTGAAAGTGGCCAGAGGAAGGCGGCTACGAGATATTTTTTTTAGCACCTAAAAGATGTACCAGGGCATCCCTTATAGTAAAGTTTGTTAGCTTTCAATTCATAGATTTCATAGAACGAGAGAGCACTACACTAGACCAGTTCCGAGCGTCTCTACTCACGAGGATACGTACGGAATGATGTAGTGAGATGACCTAGAAGATTCTACCGGTCATGTCAAATCAATCCCGCAATAGTGGGTATTTGAAGATTTATATGTCGCAACGTAATAATCCTTAATAACTCCCTAGCCGCGTTCTGCATTACCCTCATTTCAGCTTGGATGTGAACCCTCAAAACCCTCCTCAAACCCCTTGATCCGCTTTCCCTAGTCTAAGGATTCGAAAGGACATTGTCATGTACCCCAACGTTGTAAGATATGATTAGAGGCATGCGAGGGTTTGTATACAAGTCTACAGTCCTCCTCTTTCCTTCTCTGTTTCCTTCTTCTTTGTAGTATCTTATCTCCTATCTCCTTCTTACCATCAATACTCCAAGAGGTAGCCAGGGGGGTTGGGGGAGGACTATCTTTTCTTCGACTCTTACTTGTGAAAGTCAGTCATCAGTCCATTCATGAACCTCAATGAGCTGCTTTGATCCGAGCTGTCGGTGGTAGAGAGCGTTGTCCTTAAGGACTCTTCACTGAGCGTCGTCCTCTAATATGGTTTGCTTAACCGCTGATTGCTCATTCAGATACCCACTCAAGAAGCTTCATGTGTTCCACTTCACTTCATTAAGCACCTTCTTTCTTCCTCTCTCGCCTGTCTTCCTTTTTGTATTTTTAATGTTCTATTTGTACTTTCCAAAGCGCCATGGTGTTGGGAAAGTGCTCTTCTGATACAGTAGGTGTTTTGAAACTCCTGGCCTCCTTAAGTTTCCTACTCAACTCTCTGCATAGACTTGATAAACATATTTTGGAATGCATCCAATGTGTGTGGTAGAGCTAAGGCCTGGCAATTATGTAGGGCGGGTCGAAATCAACTGAAAAGATAGGTGTCTGATTATGGATAACGTCCTAAAAAGGACTCAGTGAGTTCGATGCCACGTGGGACCTCACTTTCTTAATTTCATCTCGGTGCCGGTACATAACATCCTAGCCAGAAATGGCCACAGAGATCCCTTGGTATTTGAGGATACTTGACCTCGTATGGGGACTTTCACATTCCATTGTCCTCTTGCAGCCTACTTCTGGACAGACCTGCTACGAGTCAGATAAGTATATGGACTTGCTGCCCAGTTTTAGTCTACCTCTGAAGGTGGCTTCGAGTAAGCCTCAAGTAAATGCCGGACTGACAAATCACCTCGCCAGTTGTCGAGCTTCTTGCGGTAATCTGTCTTCAGCAAGCTCTTTCCATAGAACATTTCTGCTCTTAGTTTACTATAGCTAAAAGCACAGGGTGTCTTAGCTAATTGATAATTTTTCAAAACCCCTGCACACCCTGTACAAATCATTCCCATCAAAATCTACTTTCTAATTTGCAATTTCCTACTTCTCATTGCATTCACTTCCTACTAATTTAAATCGCACTTTGGCTCCAACTTCTAATTCCCCATTAGCACAGTAAACTTTCGAAAGCTTTGTTTCGCTTCGGCTTTCCTCGCTTTTGCTTACAAAACTTTTCCCTGCCATCACAAAACTTCCAAAGTGTCATAATCGACCAGAATGAAATACAAGTTTGGCACAGCAGCTGGATTTGTTAAGATAGCAATAAAAAGGGAAACAAATTATAACGACGCTTCGAAATGCATTGAATTGTATTTGTATTTAAGTATAAACTTAAGTCCATAAGTACGCAAGTCCTTTTTGTACAAACATTTAACTGCAGTAGAAAATATCATTTATAACATTTATGTGGCATGCCCCATTGCACACACAAAAAAACAAAACAAAAAACAAATTCTTATCCGTATACATAATAATTTCCTGTCGATGAAGATGACAAAGACGAGTTGAGAACGCGTCGTAAGGACCACACTAACAACAACAACATCAGAAACAGCAATAATGTGTCAAAAGTTTTCAAATTAAGTGTGTGAGCAAAAGTTTTATTTCAATTTTTATATTTATTTATTTTTTTATTTTAATTTTTTTTTTTTTCAAATTTATTATTGGAAAATTTTATGAGGAAAGTTTGCTCTTTGGGCTTTTGACTTACTTGTAAGCTGGACAGCCAAAAGTATAAACTTGCGTGTGAGTAATAAAGTTGAATGATTGCAAAGGAAGGAGACGTAAGCTTCTATATATGAGTACGGTGTGTGAGGGGGGCGTAACCGAGTTGGCGATGTAAAAGGCTTCCGATACGTTTTTTCACTATAACTAAGACTTTGGATGCTGAAACGTGTATTTATCTTCAAATAGCATTAATCAGAATCATATAGATGCAGATTTTAACGATTTGTAACTAAATACTGCATAGGGGCGTGACACCACTTGACCAAAATTTATAAATAGGTCTAACCAGTGAAGGCACTATGAAAATTGCATAAAGATTCGTTGAATACTTTAGACGCCTAAAAGCGGCTCTCAGGCACATATGTATGCGTTTAATAAAATGCGCAAAATCGGATGATAGCCACGCCCACTTTTTTATGTGTTTTACTTTGGAGACTAAAAAACAGTTCATTGTTTTGTACGTAAGACACCTTAAAAATCCAACTTTTGTGTGTAAATTTAAATTGAGGCAATTATTTTTTTTGGAAATTCCGTAAAATGGGCGTGGCACCACCCACATTTGATTAGGTATATTTTACAAACATTAAACAACAAAAATCAAAAAGCATTGAAGATATCATAACAAAGAATGGCGCAAAAATATTATTAACGGCCTTGGACCACGCCCACTTTCATCTCACAGATTTTTTAAAGTATCATAGATGAGTATAATAGGAGTTATATCTAAGAGAAATAACTTACATTTCGAAAATGGACTTGGCCCTCAACTTTTATTGGTAGGAAATTTAAAGTGATTTTTTTTAATTAAAATTCATTCAAATCGTTTTAGAACCACACCCACTTTTTAATATAGTTTTAAAAATTTATTTTCATTTAAAACGCAATATTTCTGTAACCATGCGAGTTACATCAATTAAACTTTCAGCAAAACTTGAACGCAAATAAACATTTTGTGGCAGTGGAAGTAGGCGTGGCTTCAACCACTTTTCAGTTTAAAATTGCTTATATTTTTGAAGGCTGCCCTCAAAAGAATTCACACCACTTTGCCATTTAAAAAAAATCGCTTTTTCCATTACCTTCAATTTATTTATTGCATTCCTTTTGCGTCTTGTTTCACACGCAATTTTGCTTTATCTCCCTCCCCTGCCCTCCCTCCCTCTAAGTGACTACTTGCCGCTTTTATGATGCAAGTAAAATTTTATTTTTTTTTTGATTGACTCAAGTAGTCGATACACCAGACGATATTTAAGCCATTGACTCTGCGGTATTTGATAAAAAGGAATATTGAAAAAACAAAAACAATCATAAAAAATCATTTTCAATCGCTGCCAAAGAGGGACTAAAGTCGTGCAAACAAGACCACTGAAGTCGTATAAATATTGCAAAGCTATAAAATCTGGAAAAAAGGACCCGAAAACAGAAGCAAGAAAGTTCATAAGAAATACACAAATATGTGTATATGTATATATGTATCTTACACACACATGCACATATATATGTATATTGAACTACTTAACGTTGAAGGTACTCTCAGCTTCTGGGCTACTCCGAGCAATCCGTTTCAAGCATCAACTAAAGCTGAACAAACCACTTAACATACTTAAGATACATACATACAGATATGAATACATACATACACACATTCACTCACACATTCATACATATTTATTTACTCCTTTTGTGTACTTATTCACATTTTTTTCTTCATGCATTGCTTTAAGTTGCGTATACGCACTGTCCAACGCACTCTGGCATGCCACTCAAACACGCACACACACACACACATGCAATGTTAACTGTTATGAAAAAAACAACAAAATAAATGTAGCATAAGTAGCATAAAGGGATGCTGCATTCAAGTTTTGGGCAGTCAATGCTTTTGGGAATACGAAATTTACTGACGTACACACACACACACATATGAAAGTGTGTGAGACGACATCTCAAGTGTAATCTTTTGCGTGAAAAAAATCCTGAGTAGCAACAAAAGCTCTGCAGTTGTTACCAAGAATGCAACATTAAAAGCTATTCTACTCATAAAAATCATAAAAATGCGAAATGCGGTTTGGTTGAGATTTTTTTTTAGAAGCGAATACTTTTACACTTACCTTTAGGATAGCAATCATTGATGAAAGCTGTCAATTTCCAAACCATATACTTTTTGCAAAGTGAATTAATGTCAATGGCGTTATTTCTCATACAAATTTGATAATAATTTTCTTTATAAAAGCGAACTAATGTCGGAAGCGCTAAATATCAGAAATGCTTTATTTTGTGAATTTACGTTATTGACATTAATTCTCTCTATTTTGTCATTGACATTAATTCGCTTTTGAATACCGATTATACATACATATCTCGGCTATATATTAAATTAGTTCCACCTTCTTATCTGAGGTTCGGCTCCTCCATTTCTACCTAACCATGCCTACATTGTCAATTTTTTCCTTCTTATTGTTGTTCTTTCTGTTTTATTTCCACTGGTTTTCTTTTTCATGTCCTTTCTTTAAAAATGTTTTCCTTTAAATAGAAACCTATAACCTTCTTCAATCCCTATTTTTCCACTTTGCCTGTCTTTTACCACTTCGACTCACTTCTTTACAAGCCTCTCTCTCTTCTTATCTCGTTCTTATATATATCTTTCCTAATCCCCTAACCTCTCCCTCCCTCCCTTTCTCAGGTACTTCTTTTGCTTCTCTCATTCTCAAGTTTTATTTCTTCCTCACTCTCACTTTTTCTTAAAAATAGTATATTACATCTACTTCTTTTATGTTTTTGCTTTCTCCATCTTCCACTCTCTCTGTTATTTGTCCCAACTTGCTATCTGTTGATCGCTATTTTTGTCTCTATTCTCCTCTAAGCTCTCTCTCATCTCTCTCTGTGTGTGTTTTTTTCTTTCCCTTTCGTTGTATCTGCATTCAACAAGTCCCCATTCTCACTCTCGTTTTTAGATCTTCTATACATAAAGAATATTGTGTGGCGTTGCCACCTTTTTTGAAATAAAATCAGCAAAACATGTTCATAAATTAATATAATTGCCGCCAGCTTAAAAATTATTGTAGCTAAGTATAAAAGATTTCAAAATTTTGCCAAGGGAAGTAGTTTATTAGTTTTTAGAATGGAAGAACAGGTGTGCGGTGTTGCCAGCTATTTTGAAATATATAAATTAGCATGATCGGGTGTATATTTCTGTGTCTGTTTGATTGTAGATTGTCCACACCTATGTATCTTAATAGCAATAAAGCATCAAATTAAATTAAATTTCATAAACTGAACTAAATGTAAAAGAAGTTTAACTCCTACTACCCGCACACATCTCTTTCCAATGTTGCTTGTGCAATTTTTCAATTTCTTGTTGTTTTCTCATCAACTTTCGTGTCGTACGTTATTTCCGCATAAAAATCTGTTTTTATTTCAAGTTGAAAAAACTGTTTTCTTCCTACGTTCAACGTTATTTTTTTTTTTCTTTTTTTTGCAAATCGCCTTTACCGATTTACGACTATTTATTGATTTAACTTTTTTGTTGGTGAGTTTTTCTGAATTTCTCTTTATGCGATTGATGTATGGTGAGCGCTTTCCATGACAGTGGCAGCCAAGGAGAGAAAATGTTTTTTTTGTTCCAAGTCTTTAAACGATTTCTGTGTATTTTTAACTTTATACAAAGTAAACAAAGACTATGGATTAAAGTAGCAGAAAATATTCGAAAAATAACTACAAAAAAAAATATTTGTTTATTCCAACTAAAATGAAAAATGTGCTTTGAGGGTAAATGCGCTTTCAATTGTTTGTTTTTAAGAGAAATCAAGGTCCCCCCTCTAAATTCAGAAAACAAAAATTCAGAAATTTTGTTTTAGAAATCCTTTTTCAGAAACTGAAATATGGGTTAATAATGTAAACATTTATTTTTAAGTGTGCAGTAATAGATCTAACATAAAAAAAATTTAGCATTTATAAATTAATGAAATGCTACTCTAAGGCGAATCATTTTATTTCCTTATTAATAAAATAGTTAAGGTCGTCAATAGGTTAATGCATGCATTTAAAACTTCAAATATTTACTATTGAAGTGTAGAGCAATTTTGTTTTTTCATATAAAAAATTATTTGGAAATTATAAAAATAAAAATGTAGGTGACTAATTGGTTAAGGCATGGCGTTGAAAGGGTTAACACGCTTAAAATCAACTACTTAAGCCTGTGTCAAACTATTTTGATGTGAAAGATTTGATTTCAGAGTTAAAAGAAAATTGAGGACGTCAATGGGTTAAAGTATGGCCGCTCATGGGTTATAATTTTAAATATTTACCAATTAAGTGTAGCACAACCCATTCAAAACCTAACCAAAAAATCGTTCATAATATCGTTATAAAAATAAATATGTTTGTAGATAACGAGTGGGTTAATGCATGACCGTAAATGTGTTTCTAAATTTTTGATTCTGAAATTTTGATTTCTGAAAAAAGTTTTTTGAATTTTTCCTTCTGACTTTTGGTTTCTGAAAAATGATTTCTGAAAACAATTCTCCGAAAAATTGTATTTCTGAATATTTTCTGTCTGGATTTATGAGGGGCACCGAGAAAAAAACCTTTTATTTTTTTTTTTTTTTTTTTTTCTCATAATCTCTTTCCGCTCTGTCGCTTTTCTGCAATCACCTTATTAATTATTCCATTTCCCTAATTAATATGCCATAAGTGTAAGATGCCTAAAATATATACATAAATTTCTAAAGTTTTTGATATTTTAATTTGATTTTATTTATTTTACAAATTTATACAAAGTACCCTTAGCAACGTTAAGTATCACTTAAGGTGGCATTAGTTTAATCCGGCAACCCTGTAGGAAATTTCGTTTGGAAAAAAATTCTGTTATTCCAATTTTGAATATTTTTTTCTTTTTCCTAGAAACTTCACATTCGCCTAGTTGAAGTCTCTTTTACTGCATTTTTTGTGTAGCCTTGCTAAACATTTAGTACTTATTTTTCAATATAAATACATACATAAAAATGTATATCGTTCTTATGTACTTTCCAAAGTGCACACACTTACTCAATTCAGTCACGCGCTAGCATCTATTTTTCTTTCATTTGTTTACATTTATTTTCATTTCTTGTTAACATCAATTTCTATGAGCCAAAGGTCCTACAATTTTTTGTTATTACTACCTTTATATTAGGTTGCTTTATTCTTTGTTAACATTTTGAAATTATGGTTTGTGTCTATGGTTGTGCTTCTGACATCGTTTGCTCCAAACTTGAGTTTGGCTTTTTTCGCTTATTGCCACAGCTATGTTATGGTTTGTGTATAAAATAGTTGACACAGTGTGACCTTGCAAAACATAGAAAAATGTCTTCATACCACCAACCAACATAATTTTTTTTTTCATAAGAGCACCCTGTTACGTTTCATTTCAGCTCAAATCCTTACCTAATATAACTATGATGATGAACCAACATTTTAAATTTTTTTTTAAGTTAAGTAAAGTTTTTAATCGAAATGCGTGCTAAGCAACGACTATGATTATGGGACTTAAAGAATAAAACATAAAACGAAAACTATTACAGGGTGACCAAAGAATCCGGATATTTGAAAAAATGCCTGCAAAACTGTGGTTTGCTCGATTTTGAGCTAACTTTATAAAGAGAAAGAGGTTGAAAGCTTGGAACAAAGTTCGAAACGGTGCACTTTAAGGTAATAAACAGTCCGCTAGGTGGCGCACGGATGGAGGTATTGCTTCAGAACTAGCCGTTGATTATAAAATGTTCTCCTAGTGAGCTTCTTCGTTTGATTTTTAAATAGCTTCGCATTGAGCAGAAACTTGAAAAAAGAAATAAAAAAAACCGCTAGGTGGCGCACTAATCTTATCTTACTAAGCACTGGGGCTAACGGCACCTCTTGCAGGTTAGCGAGATCTACTGAGCTGAGGAAGAAAGCAAGAAATTTATGAAGCTCATTGAATTCACTGGTTTCGTTCCAACTTCTTTGCGGCCCTTTTATATAAATGTAGACATTTCATCTGTAAACTGATTTTTACTTCCTATCGCAAGCATGGCGTTTCTCTTTCTTTTCGTTTTTCTTTCTACATTTACTACAGTTATTTTTCTTGAATCGCCTTCCGTTGTTTATATATTTTGTTAGCATTTATTATCGCTGTCTATTTATTGTCCGTCTAACGGTTTAATTCGAAAGCATTTTATTTAAGTTGAAAATACAATAGACAAATAATCATGGAACATGAAGAAAAGTAACGAAGAGAGACGGCTGATAAAACTTGTACCAGGCTGATTTCAGAGATCACGATGATGAAAGTTCCAAAAGGTTCATTTTAAACGAAATATCGGAAATAGGCCACCATTTAATTAGCTACCGGAACTCTATACCAAACTTGTCTCCGCTTCGAGACAGTCGAGTTTATGACTACGGCACGCAATCTTCCCTGGGACGCGCCCGACGCCTGTCTCAATTTTCTCAACTTTCTTGCTCCGAGTTTCCCATACACAAAATACCATGCGCTTATCGTTCGCCACTCGTTTACGTAAATATTAAATTTTCGATCACGTAATCAGCCGTCAGTCAGTCTACCAGTCGCTGCTGCTATCGCAAGCTCCCGCACAATCTCTGACCTCTGGCACGCGTCAGCTCTCTCTCTCTCCCTCTCTTTCTCTCGTTTTGCACATCTTATCTCAGCATGCACGTTCGTTATTTAATTTGTTGTTGTGTTTGTATTTCAGCGCTGCCAGATATTTACTCATCCGTAGCTGTAATTGAAATGATATTAATGTAACAACATTGACCCTTTAGATTCCAAAACATAAAATAACAAATTTCCAACTTTTTGGGCGCGTCGCAGATATCAGGCGTGATGTTTCGGTTTGAGATGAGACGTGTGTAGCAGCTCGGCTTCCGTTTTCTGATGACTCTTGATATTCTTTCTGTCCCGCTCCCAATCTCTCTACTTCTCTCTCTTTGTTACTTCCTCCACTTCACATTCTTCCAATCCCTGTCTCTCTCTACTTCTGTCCTATCCGCCGGAAGTTTTTTTGAAATTGGTTTTCCCCTTTCTCTGTCAATATGTGCCCCATCCCACTTTCTGTTGAACGAAGATTTGCTGAACTGTCAGCTGGGAGCACAACTTTCGCATTTACTGTCGGTGTGCAATGAGCATTTTCGGGTAACTGTCATTAACTGTAAGTTTTAGCAGTGACAGCTCCCACGTGGTTTCGTGTTACATCGTTAGGTCAGGTAAATGTGATTTTTGTTTTAAATTCAAATGATGTATGAGTTACCGCAATGTGCTAGGGATGTTACGGATGTCAGTTCGGCGGAACCGGGAAGATTTTTTTTCAATTAATTTCAGATGGAAATTAGGTATCAGTGGTGTGGGATGAGAGCCTGGATTGAGTTCTTGAGCTCAAAAGCACCTACCGCCTCTACAACTAAGGGGCTGGGGCGGATCCACGGGGAGGTTTTCGGGCTCTTAAAAATTAGCAATTTCGTCGTATCCCTGACTTTCCTATTCATTTAAAAATAATAAAAATAATCTGAACTTTTTTCATGATTATTTACAAAATCGATAATAAATTTTTTTTTTAATTTTAGATTTTTTTTAATCGTAATCATTTTATATTGCCTTTTTGTGAAAACAATTGAAATAATCGTTACCAATTAAAAAATACGTGTAATCAATTGATTACTAATTACTAATCAAATTTAACAGCTCTGGACTGTAACAAAGTAAACTTTTACTGACATTTTTACCAAAGATTTTTTAATCTTTTTAATTTTTCTTTCTGTCTATTTTTTTCAAGTAATCAACAAAAGTTTTTTGATTTTTTTTAATCGTAGTCAATTTGTAATTAATTGCTTTTTTTTTGTAAACAAATAAAATAATCATTAGCAGTTAAAAATATATATATAATATTTTGATGTTATCGTCGTAAATTTCCTATCTTCAATTTAGCCAGACACTTCAGACGCTATCTACCTAGCTATCTTAATTGCGTTATTAATAATTTATTTATTAGTTGCATTAAATTATTACAAATCACATATGTCACTAGACTAGATAGTCGAACACATTGGCCACTGGGGTTTTTCGGACGGATCACAATAAAAGTGCATAACGTCAAGTCCATTGATTGCAGTAGCTGTACGTCTTTCAATTTACACAATGAACTACAAAACGCTGGTGCAACTGCTAGCCGTGCTCTTGTGTGTCAATACAATCTACAGTCTGAATATCATTTCGAAAACGCAATGGGGTGGACGCCCATCTACTTCGAGAACAGCTTTGGTTAATAGCTTACCCTATGTTATTATCCATCACACCGCTGGAGCTTACTGCAGCACTCAAGCTGATTGCATAAAACAAATGCGAAATATGCAAAGTTATCATATGGACTCCTTGGGTTGGGCTGATATTGGTTATAATTTTTTGATCGGTGGTGATGGTCAAGTGTATGAGGGGCGTGGCTGGCATAATATGGGTGCTCATGCTGTCAAATGGAATGCTAAATCGATTGGTATAGCATTTATGGGCAACTATAATAGTGAGTACCTACCATGATGCTTAAGATCTTCTCAAGATGCGCTATATATTTGTGTGTGTTTTCCAGTTAACCGACCAACTACGGCGCAATTAGCGGCAGCCAAAAGTCTTATTGCACTCGCTGTGGCACGTGGACAAATTAAGGAGGATTATATTTTATATGGTCATCGACAAGTTGGCTCCACTGAGTGTCCCGGTAATAATTTGTATGCCGAAATAAAAAAATGGTCTAGTTGGAAGGTTAAGCTGTAAAGGTGTGTTGGAAAACGTGAAGGATTAAATAAAATTTGAGATATTTGTGAAACCTATTTACTAGTTTCTTGCTTCGAAAAGTCGAAATTCGGAATACTTTGTACAGGATTTATCATGTTCATATAAACATTTTTAGTGCCTCTGAGTGCAACTTTGAATGGCAACATTGGCTTTGTAAGTGTGTAGCGATATTGCCCGTATTTCTTAATAAAATTTCCTATTATTCAATTTCACTGTCTATAATTAAAGCTTTTTATAGCATCCTGTAGAAGCTTTTAAAAAGCTCACACAATTTCGCTATAACTTATTTTGTAGAGATTCAAAAAGCGTAACCACATGCTTTCAACAGTGTTCGGCGTTTAACTGCAAGCGTGGTGAACTTACCATTTATTTTCTTATACAGTAGAGGTGCCCAAATTAGAACCTTTAGTAATTTAAATTTATGGGCTTAGGTATCAATTTCACTGATATAAATGAATCGTCCGAATTTATGTTTAAAAGTTTTTTTTCCTTTCTCTGAACACTGGCGAGAATTTCGCGAGTATAGAATTCACCAAGCGGTATGAAAACTAAATCTCATTTCAGAGAGCATTCCATAACTCTCATGACAGCATTCATTTAACTCTCATGTAGAATTTCCTGCTTGCGATTTAGATCAGAAAATGTTGTCCTTTTGATCATACAAATAAAAAAAAAAATGCCTTTCTGGTTGCAAAACTGTTAATTGCTGCAGCCTGGTAAATGCGAATTTTTTCAAACCTTCCGTTAGTCACTTTTAATTTTGAAACACAATAGACCTTCAAACTCTATTCCATTCTACCAGTTTCTAGGTAAAACTCCACTTTTTGAAACACAATAAATTTCCCAACTTTCTATGTTAAATGCTTGGAATTTAAGCTGAAATTATAAATCATAAACTTAATAACGATTGCCTTTCTGTTTTTTTTTTATATATATATATTTGTTTCTTTCTTTATTTATCCGACTACAATGCACTGTTAGTAGGCGCTCATATTACAAATCATCGTATCATAAACTACTGCTTTCGAAATTTTTCATCTTAGTTAATTTTTCTTTTAGATTGTTTTTTGCGTAGTATGTTTGTAGTACATTTGTCTTATGTTTGAATAAGTTTATTTAATACAATCATTAATATGTGAATAAGTATAATAATAACTATTCAATAGTATAATTGTACATATTAATAAACATGTTATATGTATATAATCAATATAATCTTATGAGATAATACAAAAATTAATTATAATTATGTATGCATTTATACGTATATGAATATAATTTTAAAAATACTATAAACTAGCAACTAAAAAGTAATTTTAAATATTAAAAATTGGCAAAAATTCTAATGGAAATAATTTGTATGCGAAATCGAAACAATAAATTTCAAAAAAAAAAATATCCTTGAGTGCAGGCTATACACTTTGATATACAAACGTCTGGAGAAACTAAATTTGAATGAGAACGTGTTTGTTAAAAAATGTGTTTAAAAGTGTGTTAAAGATTTAACATATGTAGATATTTTTTTTTAAATAGATATTGTGCGATATGCGCCAAACAAATTATAATAAATTATTTTTAGTATTTGCATTTTTGCGCTAAATATTTTTTTATTATTTGGGGAATTTGAAAGCATCTCATAGCGGTTCAAAAATCAGAAAATATAAATTTTCACTGCCCTTATGACTTCCCCAAATTTTTTTTTTTTTTTTTTATTTGCATCTGTATATACTTTGGACATTTTGGTTTTTACTTTGTTTACACAATAAAAACGCGGATACTTCTGCGTAATATAATAACTGTAACACATCGAGTTGTAAATATATGCAAGTAGTTGTGTATGTGTGTTTATGCATAGTAAGATTTTCTGCCATTCATGTATGCATAATTATGTATATTGTATAGAATCATTAGTTTTTGTTAGAAGTATTTTTTTATTAGACTTTTGCTTTCAGTACGTAATTTATGCATAAGTTATTCATTTCTTTATACATTGTTTTGTTTGCTGTTTTCGCATACATATTCTTTTTAAAATAGCATTTGTAGAGTCGTTACATAAATTTGTTTGACTTCCACTTGCATCACATTTAAGCCTTCGTTCAAATTTTACTTTAGTGTTTTTTGCTTTTTCAGAATACATGATGATATTAGAATACATTTAGAGCAAAATTTTTTATTTTCTCTAATTATTATTATTTTATTTTGTTTTAATGTGTTTTTTTTTTCATTTTGTTTAAATTGTTTAACTTAGCTGTTTTCTTCATAAGTAGTTGGTTGTTTTTTGATAAATTTCAACAGATTTTAGTTCATATTTTAAAAGAATACATTCTTTGTTAATTAATCGTTCATTACACTTTTAATAATTTTACTTGCTGCTCAGCTAAATCATTCCGTCTAAGTTGTGAAAGAAAACATGATTTCTGGCTTAATTATACTGCGTGAAGACTTTTTCGAAATAATTCCAAAAATATTAACAATGATATATATTTGTGCTTATAAAAATAATAATAATAAAAAAAATAAAGTATTTTAAAACTCTACAAAATATGAAGAAATTTTTTTTTTTTTTTGGAAAATCTTTTCACCTTTTCAAAACATCACAACATTTTTGTTAGTTAAAAGAATTTAAATAATAAAAATTAGTAACAAATGAAGTTCAATGAAAATATGAATTTGAAGAAAACTAAAAAGTCCTTTATCTTGTAAGAGAGTAATTAAACTCCACATCAATCAAATCAAAAACCCTCCATTAAAATTATCCAAATAGAAACAATACAAAAAGTGACTATCCTTGCTTGTGGAAATAATTTTATCACTTTAAAATTCTACACAAATTTGTAAACCTTAAAGAGTTTGACGATTTCAGAGGTCAGCTTAGCCTTTAAAAAACCTCAACAGGCACAACACTTCTGATACCGCAACTACCACAAATTTAAGCTTGACTCTCATTCCTATTATCTGCCTGACGTTGAGCCATTTGTTGCTCACCTAGGTAAGGTGGCGGTGATGTTAATCCACGGTTTGCGCCTTCAACAACTTCGTCAGCAGCTGATGTTACAGCATTTGTTGGGGCAGTAGGTGTAGTAGCCAAAGTGACGCCAGTATTTTCGATTTCAATAGTTGCAGCAGCAGCCGCTTGGCCCGACTCAGCATTCAATTCATTACGTCTCATTGGTGGAGTATTTGCGTTGACATGCGTTGTATTATTATTATTGGGTGTATCGTTATTATTATCCATTGCATCATCAACACTTACAACTGCAGCACCTGGCAGAATAACGCTACTGTTATTAGCATTATCCACCTCTGCATTGACACGCTGATAATTGGACATAGCAACTTGATAGGATGGTGGTGGTGCCTGTTTCATATATTGTGCAATAGCTTCATCATAATTTGGCAAGAGTGTGGTATAAGCACGCTCCTCACCCACCAAACCGGTACCACCCAATTCAGGTAATACACACGGTAGTAGAGAGCGTAAATTCTGTTGGCGTAATGTTAGATATTTATAACAGCGCCAAACAATACCAATTGTGTAGGCTTTCAAGAAAACAATGCATATGAAAACAACCAAAACGAGAATCATTAGTTCCTCTTGTGACATTTCGAGCAATTTCTCACGCCAAGGTAGACGATGGGATTCGGCAATTAGGCGATGTATAGCTTGTAGATAACAAATATAGCCAGCAGCGGTTAAACTAAAAAAAAGCGTAACAAGAACATTTTTTATGAAATGTGCACATTGATTAATTTAATTTTTATTACAAAACTTACGTTGTAATAGCAAAATCAAATAGCTGTAGACAGAAAAATGGCAATAAATGTGAGGGTTTTCCCTTTAATGTGCCATAAATCATCATCAATGTAATTGCGATCATGCAAGTGCAAACCAAACCGCCCATATCAAAGTTCTCTGTTGGGGAAAAAGCGAAAACAAAACAAAACAAATGAGAAAAGCAATTCAGTTGAGCATGTATCAATATTGATTTCAAATATGTAGTGACATATTCAAAATAATGCTTACGATATTGTTTACGATAATTGAGTGAATGATCACGATATGGGTAAGGTGGATCGACCTTGCTGAGCGGTGTGGGCAAGGCAGGTGCATTCAAATCTACGGTGTAATCGTAGCCACTTTCTAGCTCTTCCATCATATGCGGATTGCGCCATATTACAGCGAGTAGACTGAGCGCCAGTATATTAAGAAACTGAAAATAAATTAAAAAATTATAAAATAGATTTATGATGTAAATCTTTATCAAGCTTGCGTTTAAAATGTCAACAGACTTCGTAGTTTGGCTTAGAAACAGTAAAAGCATACTTTGTGAATTGGTTTAAATTTTGATGTTATATTCTATAAACTCTCAAACACTTTAGAAAACTCTACAATATTTTTGAAACTTCTACAATATTTTTGAAAACTCAACAATTATTTTGAAAACTCTACAATATTTTTGAAAACTCTACAATGTTTTTGAAAACTCTACAATGTTTTTGTAAGTTCTACAATATTTTTTCAAACTCTACAATATTTTTTAAAACTCTGCAATTTCTTTGAAAAATCTACAATTATTTTGAAAACTCTTCAATGTTTTTTAAAATTCTACAATGTTTCTGAAAGCTCTACAATACTTTTTCAAACTCTACAGTATTTTTGAAAACTCTACAATATTTTTTAAAACCCTGCAAGTTCTTGGAAAAATCTAGAACTATTTTCAATTTTAATTTTAATTTTAATTTTGCATAACTTTGCCGAACGTGGACAAACAAAAAAAGCACGCGCACTTAAACACTGTAACACGAAGCGGCATCAAAAGCCTCTATTTCATTTTATTAATTATTTAAGGCACCACATTCCAGCTCAAAGCCATCTACAGATAATGAAACTGTTGAATGTTTTTGAAAATTCTACAATGTTTCTGAAAGCTCTACAATACTTTTACAAACTCTACAGTATTTTTGAAAACTCTACAATATTTTTTTAAACCTCTGCTAATTCTTTGAAAACTCTACACTATTTTCAAAAATTCTCCACTCACTACAATTCAACCAAAAAAAGTTAAATTTCCAAATTCTTTACTTAACAATTAAGCTTAAGTTATCCAAAACTTGTTTAGAAGATCATTACATACATACCTAATACGGTACATTTGAATTTATTTGTTTGTAACTCTCCATTTCAATATATCTTGACTTATCTCTAAAGAGAGTAATCCGCGATCAATACCTTTCGTCTACGGTGGGCTACAATTAACCCTAACTATGCCATACATATGTATGTATGTACACTTCATTTATTTACACGATCAAGTCATCAGCGCTCAACAATGGGGCGCAAGCATGCATGAGTATTTACACACTGTGCTGTATACAAACGAATTAATCAAATAAACCAGTGATTTGAAACCCAAGATTTATAAACGCAAATATACACAAAAGTGAAGGAAACTTGCTGAGTCAATAATTTAATAAATTCATATTATCAATTCGATGGAAATATGACAAAAATAGAATAACCAGGCTTTATTAAAATCTTTTTATGTAGTTAGTATGTACTCGTATTTGATTAGCGTAGAAAGGCGTGACTCGTTTATTGCAGATAATTTACATCGCATCAGATAGTGGACTTAGAACCTTATGCATCAAAGGAGCGTTTGCCTAGGTTTCAAACTCTAAAGATGTGGATGTTCGTACTTCTTTTAGTCTCTCCCAACCAATTTCCTTTCTTCTCACCGTTTTTCTGTTGTTTCCCAATTTTTACTTCGTTTCTTTCAAATTCTCTGTTTATTCTCTCTTTTTTTTTTTGTTTACGCTCTACTACTTCTGCCATCCTTCGCTTTACTCATTCATTTAACGTGTCGTTTCTTCAATAATTAAATGCATAGCGCATTTGAATTTGCTTGTCAACAGCTCATCCAACGAACGTGTTTCGACATTTAAGTAGACGATAAAAGAAAACTTCATACAATGGCGCTGTATTAACAGTCGGAAAACGAGTATAATAGCCAGTAAAAAACAAATAAAGAAAGTACATCAAACAAAAAAGTGAATATCAGTACCTATTAGATTAGCAATTGTTAAGTTGAATTCAGAAAAATTTCTTTAGTCGCAAAGGCATTGTCATCGGTTTGAGAACTTGATTTGTATGTGTTATAGTTAGATATTGGTTGTTGTTGTTGTTGTTGTAGCGCTATTTTGCCCTGCCTAGGTAGTCAGTATCTTACCCAGTAGTGTCATAGAACTCTTCTAACGGTAGTTCTAGATACCTTGCGGCTTCGACTGGGATGGACCAGAGGGAAATGGGTGTTAGAAGAGTAGGCTCTGTTGAGCAGACAAAAAGATTGTTAGTATCGTGTGGAGACTGGCTGCATTCCGGAGACATTCGGCAAGTCGAGGTTCAGTCTGGATAAGTAAGAGTCAGATATTGGTCGTTGTATCTGAAAAACAATTTCGGACAATGATGCAGAGCCTTTGTTTCAGTTGGGATAGTTAAATATGATGTATGCTACCATCTAACACGGAATCAACTAACGAGGGGGAGTCATATTTGTCAATTGCACTTCACTCGCCTTCCTACACAACAAAATTGGGGTAGCCGTTAAGCCCATTAATGCAGTACAAATGGCTGCCTAAGTCAAGGAAGACCTCGCTGCTATTTTGGACTTAATAAAGGCATTTAAAGTGGTCAACCATTTGGCGCTTCTGAATGGCATTGAGGGAACCACCCCAAAAGATAAGCCACCAATTATTTTGAGTGGTCTGCAGGAACGCAGCCATTTCTTAATATAAGTCCACCACTATATATATCTAGAGTCAAAAATTAAATGAAATTAAATAATTACAAATTAAAATAATAAATAACAAGTAGTGATACCGTGCAAATAGTACAAAGATAAGAATTCTAAAGACAACAAGACAATCCAAACACAGTGCCTATCATATTACACTTACTCGTACCACACAATCTCTATACACATAGTAGCACCAAAAACAACAGCAACAACAACATATCAAACAACAAAAGCTAACAAAGTCAATAAACAGTCACTCAGCTGTTTAATCGCTAAATATGATGCATAGCAAGCATTTACAACATACATATTTAAAAAAAAATTTAAAACAAAACCGATTTTGCTTTTCTCAGTGCCCAGTAACTACGTGGAAGTATCACAAAACAAACCAAGTGGTTTTTGTATAATGAAATCTGCATGCTACAACAAATTGCTTATGAAATGTGTATGCTAATGTACATACATATGTATCTACTTATATACAAATGTATTTACTATATAGAATAATTTATACAAAGTCAAGCTCAAATTTAAAGGCAGATGTTTTAAAAAAGTGAAAATAGGCCAAGAACCAAAACAAATGAAACGCAAACGAAAGAACAATCAACAACGGAATTAAACCCACAAAACCTTAAAAGCGGCATCAAGCGGAAGCTTAGCCGCTTAACTTTGCATTTTCCATCTTTTTTTACAATTTTACTGAAATGGGTATACAAAAGGTTATCAAGGTTATCACTTAAATCATAATTGTATTCTTGTTTGATTTTCCAGCTTGACTTGTTTGCAATCTAATTTTTGTTTTGAGGTTTGAGTCTACATAAACAGGGCGCTTAGCTTGAAAACACACAGCTGTTTGTTAAACGATTTATACACATACATATGTGTGCTATCTATCAAACGAGTCATCCAATGCATTGAAGGGCTGTGTGTTTTGTCGTCTAAACTAGAACTAGAGTTGTTTTCAATTTTTACTGCTACTGTGGCACCTAGAAGGAGCTTGCTTAGGACAGGGTTTGCTTATGATAAGATTTTAACTTAAGGGTATTGGACCCATTAAAGCAGGCTTCGTATACTCTTTGGTTCGTATTTATTTTTATTTTTTGGGATGCTACCTCTCAATCGTGCCGGAATATGGATGTGTTATATTGGGATACAGTGATTCTATATAAACAAGATTTTCATTTTCACGGAAAACATGTCTTAAACTTAAGCTTCAGCTTCATAGCACTTCTAATGTGTATACACCATGTGCAGAACCTAAGAAAATCAGCCTGATATCAGTAAACAATAGCTACAAATAAATATACCTACACGTTAAGAATGCTAAATAGCTAATTATCATTTTAGCGTTGGGGCAACTATTGTTATTCTTCGATATACGCATGCTTACATGAATATGTACATATGTATGTGCATATTTAAATACATATAAGGCACTTTATGTACATGACCTTAGCATATACTGGTTTTTCGTACCACTTCCTTTTGTTTCGTGGTTAGCTTTTGCAAATGTTTACTCATTTTGTACATATTTAGCAGTGAATTTTACGAAAATTTGACATGTAAGAAAAGTTGTATGCAGATTGTACCTTTAGTGTTACTTCTCACGCATTCACTTTCTTTATGACTGTTTTTTAATAATATTTACAAGCTTTACCTGCACCTAAAGCTCAGTCGATTCTGCCACATGTACATAGTTATATGTAACTTGCGACTACTTAGCTCTTTTTCGAGCTCTTACAAAATTAAATGCGTACGTAATTGGAACAATTTCATTTTACATTTACATGTTTTGCGATTCTATTCCCATGTATGCGATAATTTTTTGGGTATATGACCACCTGCCGGCCAACAGCAAGGATATTGTGGTTTAATATAATATAAAGGCAAAACAACAACGCCCCGTTTACACAAGAAACAGAAAACTATAAATAAATATGCTAGATATATATATATTTATGTTTGCATGTACTACTTATTGTATATACTAAAACTCACCAAATGCCAGAGTCCAATCATTATGGTAGCGGTGTGAACATGCAAACTACCAAAGCAGCATGTCCATTCCTTATTACGTTGTTGTGGACCCATTTTGATGCGGATCCTTAGCATCGAAATGCCTGTATTGTAGGCGGTGTTGTGTACTGCCAATTATTTATTTAAAAAAATAATAACAAATTCCAGTAAAATTTCCCTTGATTTGTTGATTTACTGTAAAGTGAAAACACAAACGTTAATTAATTTCAATGTTATTACGTTGATTTGCCATTGAAAGGCGTATCTTTAGTAGCGAACCAGAAATTGCATATAATAGAAAAGTCTACGCACGTCACCAAAGCGATTTCAATTGTTTTGTTATATCACTGCCAAACAAACTTTCTTATTTACCTATAAGTTAGTAAATAATTTGCACAGTTGGAAATAGATAACTTTGGTTAAACAAGTTGTTTAATGTACTTCCACGCCAATAAGCAATATTTCACAAATTTTCACTTCTGTCAAAAAATGCAATACAGAAAAATATCTCCATTCTCATAAAAAAAAAGCTAAGCGCAGAGTTGCACTTACTGCTGGTACTGCCAACAGAAATCAAGTCTGGTAATTTTATTAGGATTGCCATATGATTGGCTTTAAATGTCAAAAATACAGTGGCTCCTAGATTGCATAAATAAATCAGCCAACGAGCATAGATAGAATCAGCGAGCATAGATTTACAAGAAAATGCAGAAGCGATTTTGATTTTGTGTTGGAAGAAAATGAAGTTTCGCTAGAACATAGGCCATAAGAGGCCGTTCCACACTTCTCACACGCTGTCCGCTTTCAGGTAACAATTATGTAGTATAGACATGAACCCGACAACTGTATAAACAAAAATACAGTGCCTTTCAACTCTTTGTTCCTAAGAAGCCCTTACAGAATCAGCCCAATCAGCTGACAACAATTTGCTATCACGATAACAAATTGTGGGAGCACGGGCGCTAATAGTGGTTAATGTTGGAGCTGCAATATTGCAGATAGAATACCAAAGGAACTTGAATAATATTTCATAACAGAAACAAGCTGCGAATATTTGGGTATTAACGGGTCAAAAGTTTGTATATCCGTTAAGTAAAAATGGTTTTATGTAAGGAATATCGCATTTGCATGCCGCTCACAGTGGATGAGGTAAGTGTACACGAGTCGATAATTTTATCTTGTATATAGTAAAACAATTGAATTATTAAATTTAGTATCGCATTGGACAATTGTATATGATTGCACGCCACAGCTTGGAACAATCGGGTGAAGGTGAAGGCGTCGAAGTGGTAGAAAGTTATGAATGCGAAGATCCCGTCCATGGCAAAGGACAGTACACTGAAAAACGCATACATTTGTCGAGGTGAGGTGAGAATGTGAAGGTGTAATAAAGTGACTGTGTTTATATTCAATAAATTGATTCTTATCTATTATTCATTTATTAATTAATATCCATTTTCTCAATATAGCCGCTTACCATATTGGATACAAGCTATTTGTCCACGTGTATTTTACGTCACAGAAAAATCGTGGAATTACTATCCGTTTACAATTACAGGTTGGTAGCCAGTATATGTAGGTTTAAAAAGATTTTTATATTTATACCTAAACACCTATTTAAAGTTAAAAGTTTTGTGCGCCACATTTTATTTGCTTCGTGTTATACATTTTAAGGCCTTTAATTATTCTTTTACCCACATTGATTAGTATACATATCCGATAAAGTTCTGTGATATTAACAAACATTTTTCTGATAAGCTCCATTATACGAACTTTACACATTTTTGGAATTACTGTAGGTTATTAGTTAACGAGTAACCCAATTTTATGGCAAATTCATTTCAAATGCCCTACTACCACCGCCAAGCATGTTAAAATTCTGATTGCCAGTGCAAATCACCTGTCGCAAGCAAACTATTTTTAGATAAATACAATCTACATGCCCACACACCCGTTCACGCGCTCTGGCGCAACAGGAACATTTTCAATTTAAGATACATCTCCAGAAAAATGTTATGTATGTAAACCATTTTTTACACCTGGAGCGTCTTTTTAAAGAATGCAAATAAGAGTTTTTTGTATGATCTAAGTTTAAATTATAAATTGTACATGCTCGTGCATCATAAACCTTTTTTATACATTTGCATAGATATTAAATTTAATCGCTGTATATATGTACATACATAGATAGTCTCATGTACACATCCACCCACATATAAATAATCAATTTATTGTATGAGCGCTGTGATTACCCCCCTTATTAGGCACTAATGACTGTGGTGGGAGTATCAGCCACACTTGTAACCCATTGTGAAACATATGCCATGACATGTGACGCATTTGTACGTTGATTACCGCACCACCCCACATGGTCATTTGTATCCTAACTACCCTAAAGGCAACAGTCTTATAAAGGGGTCAATCGCTTATACTAGGCTATCAGTGTTCGCTCTTAACCAAATTGAGTTGTTTATGTTTATACATATGTATAGTTGTGCTTGTAAAAGCATGTGTTACAACCTTATCATATCTTTTATTGATTTGGCATTAAAATATGTATATTTAGTTTTTATCTCGAGTGCATCAGTCAACAAGCTTAGAGTCACAAAGCTTGTATACATGCAAAATATTGATTATTTAATATCTATGTAGCTAGCAACTCAATCGTTGTTAACATATCAGCTACGGGTCTTTTTATTTCACCTCATCCCACTAATTTTACTGATAAAGCATTATTTTGAATTGTTTTGTTATATAATTTGGTTGCATATTTTCATCCATTGTTTAAGCAGTATACATATGAATGTATGCATTGTTTTTGTACGCCTGTTTAATTTAATTGTTATGTACCAATAACATTTTATTTCTAATTTACGTTTTGTTTAAAAAGATTAAAGCGCTTTTTACAAAACTCTCCACTAAGCCAAAAAGCTGTCTCACATAAACTATATCGTATACATATTTTGGCAATTCTTACATCAGCCATAATTCCTTTTTATTTATTTTTTTTTATGTTCTCACTGTCGCCTTATTATACGCCAAATATAGAATATACAGTAAGTAACAGAGGTACATATGTCCATTAAATATTTCAAAAACTAATTATTATACAATTTTAGTGTTCCTTTGTGCCCAAATTGAGCATATCAATCAAAACCAAATATGAGAACAACAATGGATGCTCAGAGAATGTAAGGTTGAAGCTATTAATTAAATTAAAGTCAAAAATATACATCAAATGCTTATATTTCTTTTCAAAAGTGCCTTGGTTTAAGCGATGATGAGTTGAAGACACGGTTTTTGGAGGATGTTGATATTGCATTTGATGAGCTCTCCAATCAAAATCATTATAAAAAAGAAGAGGATCCAAAATTCTTTAAATCAGAGAAAACAGGTGTGTACTTGCATATTTTCTCTTCATTCGAAAAATTAATAATATAATTTTTATCTCAACACAGGACGCGGTCCTCTCATTGAAGGTTGGCGCAGCACTGATAAACCCATTATGTGTTCCTATAAATTAGTAAATGCTTCATTTGAAGTTTGGGGCTTACAGACAAAAGTTGAAGATTTTATACAGCGTAGCATACGTGATGTACTTTTACTTGGACATAGACAAGCTTTTACATGGATTGACGAATGGTTTGGTATGACATTGGAAGATGTGCGCGCATTTGAAAGACAAAAACAAGCTGAAACAAATGAAAAGCTAAAAGGAGTTGGCGATCAATAAATGAATTGCGAGGTAAATGAGTTGGCACCAAAAGGCACAAATAAGAGGGATGCTTATAACGAGCGGTGTCGGGTGGAAGCAAATATTGAAGGCACTTAAGTTGTGTCAATTATATAAAATGATCAAATGTTAATGCTAGTCCCAAAAATTGAATCTCTTAGAGTATGTAAGAGATTTCATAAATGTTTATAAAGCGGCATGTTAAGACATAGTACAGTTACTCAGGAATATTGCAAAACATAACATTAAGCGCCATGAATTGATAACTTCCATTTATGAAAAAATAGAGCACAATTTGCCTTATGTAAAGAATTTAATTCTCCTAACTGAAAGAAAAGCTTCAGTTATACTTGCCTGTGTAGAGGACTGCATTTAAGGCCCTATCTCTAAAGATCACAATATGTAATTTCATGATTTGCTTTTCAGTAAACAAGCGAAATCGTTAATTAAGAACTCCACACTAAAATGTATGTACCATTAAAAGCTAGTGAATTCACGATACGCATAAAAATACTGCACTGCATACTTTTAGGCTTAAAAAAATGTTTTTTGGGCTCATGAGTTTTACGTTTTTTTTTTTTTAGAATCTTGCAGCACTCTCTCCCAAAAAAGATGTTATTCATCTTCATCTGTTTATGTTTTAGTATCACACGAAACAAATTGTTAATGTACACACGTTACTGTTAAAATGTTCCTGTAAAAATTTTAAAAATAAAAAACAAATAAGAACATTAACTTCAAATGTTATAAACAAATAAAATATGTAGATTTTAACACGCTTCTGCTTAAAATTTGTTATACACATATCGACTGCTGAGTGGAAGATCATCCTATTTCAAAATATTTTTAAAAAACGCTCTTTCTAAGAATTTGCTTGCAGAGCACCCTATCACAGATCTTTTTTCAATAACTCCTTATTTCAATATTCGTTTCAAAAACGCCTTATCTCAAATTGAGTTTCAAAAAATCCCTATCTGTACGAAAATTTTATACATTTTCAGCTTAGGTAGGGCGTTCGAAATAGCGAGTTATTTAAAAAAATCCTAAGATGGGGCGTTCTTCAATCATATTCTGAAATGGGGCGTTTTTGAAAAAATTCTAAGATAGGGCGGCTTATGCAAAAAAAGTTAGTGAACTTTCGATCAGCAGACGATATACTGTGTTACTTACAATGCTTTATAATTTTTTTTTTACAAAGACATTAGTTGAAATAAAGTGCAACAAAAAACCAAAAAAGTACTTTTAATAAATTAAAATTTTGAAATGAAATTAATTTTGTTATGTCGCTAAGTGCTTTTAAAAAAATATCGAAAAACTATGTATGCATTAGGGCGGATTGATGTCCCCCAATTTGGGTCGAACTTTTGGGTAGGTAAGTCCAAAAATGTAACTCATACGCCATGGCCCCTACCCAAAAGTTCGACCCAAATTGGGGGACATCAATTCGTTTTAGAGGTATGGTTCCTTCGGCAAAGTTTCTTATTTTTATCCCTAAAATATGATTTTCACAGAGCAATGGGCGATTTTTTTGCCTCACCACAAATCGACCCGTCTTAGTATGCATCGTACCCAAAACATGCGCGAGAGAGTTTATGTGGTTAAAGCAACAACAACTAACGTCGGCATCGAGTCTACCACTAACTTGCTCAACGCGCTTATCGTACATTGGTCGCGTGCCGCTACTACCTGTGAGAATATAAACATCGCTACCGCTCCAAACAGACGCACCAACTGCAATATCAAAATTATGTTGCGATGCCAGCCGCAGCGTTTTGCTAAAACCGACACGACAAAATAAAAACATTCGCTAGTGCGCGCGCCTATCCCAACGTCATAAACATGTTAAGACAACGTCCGGCACGATGATGCTTTGAGGGCCAGTTGCTAACGCCGCTGTTATGGGATACTGAATTCGATCGCGCACCACCCTCTTGACTGTATTAACAAATGCTTATCGCCATATTCGCGTTCATATTAGCGCGTTCGTACAAATGAAGCGCGTTAACAGCAACAACATCATCATGTTGCGTTCCTATTGCTAGCGTTCTAAGACAAACATGGCGCCATGATAAAAAAAACATTCCGGGCGCTGTGCTGCTTACGCTAGCGCAAGTGCTACCGCTCTTTGGAAATACCGAATTGTGTGTGCGCGCTATTTCGTTGATAATTTTGGCATCCGTTTGGCTATTATTCGCATTCATCTTTCGGCGTTCATAAGGCGCGCGTCGGTTTAAAAAAAAAAAAAATAAATAAAAAAATTGGAACAAAAAATGTATTTCAAGTTTGCGTAAATTTTTTTTTTTTTTTGTTATGGTGTACGGCGTTTGATGCTTTGGAAATACTGCAAGCGCGCATAAATAACCGTTAATAAGGCTATAAGCCGCTAAAGAATTTGTTGTCAATAAAATAGTGAAACATTTGCCAGATATATACATACGAGCGGTGGCCCGACTTTAGTAAATGTTAATGAAACAGCTGAGTGTTGAAATCTCTCAAGAAAAAAAACAAAAATGCCGCACATTACGCCGACAACTTTGGCGCGTTCCTCCGCTTCTCGCCGCCTTTTATTTAAAGAGCGTTCAATGCTGCTGCTGGCCATACTGTTGACATTATTAAGCGGATCGGTGTGGTTTGTATGCCAATTTTTTTTTTTTTTTTCAAATATATTAAAAGAAATATTTCTACTCTGTCCTTTCTCCTACGTCATTAACTCATATAGATAATCGCAATATTTTCAAACCTAATTTTTTAAGTGAAGAAAACGAAACTAGGCTACTTTCATTCACCAGAATCCAATTCCTCGATTTGTCTGCTGCGAAAGTACCCAACGACGGCATTTGAGGTAATGATCAAAGTAGCTGCTCGCACAGAGCACACTCGAATGTAGTAAAGAGAAGGATTTAGCAGTGGCAGCTTAGTGAGCAGCCTCTACTGATCCAGCTTCATAGCGATGACACGAACGAGACATCAGGTTTGAAACGAGATTCAAAATAAAACTAGAACTCTTCCAGAAATGAGTGTCAACAGAAACTAATTCTGGCGAAAATGTTTATTATGGATTATCAAAACTTGGTTCTTCTCGTAAATACCTATACATACTTGAATACATCATGTATTGGCACAGTTAATTATATTTTTTTTGGATTTTTTTATAGAAAAATATAGCTTGAGACACTCCAATATTTCAATAGATATTTACTATCTCTGCTGCGTATGAAAATGCGCGGAGCAATCTTATACATAATAATAATAATAATAATAATAATCGATATAGAAATATGATTCCTAAGATAACAGCGTCCAAGAACGTAATGTGGTCTAACCAAGAGCTGTTATTTTATTAACAAAGTGAAGTACTGTTAAAACAACAACGCGTTGTATAAGGATCTTATCTTCTAGCTCTGCTAACCCAGTACACCTCTGTCTCTCTTGATGGGTACAAATTTCACTGTACCCTAAATTGGAGCGTCAAGCGTAAAACAATATGTCAAAAATACCCATACAAATATCGCGCCGCTAGCAAGTTGAGAATTTCCAATTCGAATTCAGGAAATTTAAATTTTAGTTCAGAAGTTTTGAATTTAAATTCAGAGTTTCCAATGAAGATTCAGAAAAATGTGCGGTAGTTTTTTACAACTATCGGCTTGAATTTGAACTGTAATTTTATGAAATTGCATTGTATTTTGCTGGACTAGTATTGTGATTTTCTAATAGATGTTTTCGTCTTTTGAAATTGTTCCCGAAAATTTAAAGCGGCTCTAAATTGAATCGATAATATTCGTAAAAAGTTTCAGGAATAAAAATCGCAGACATGAATGCACTTATATTATGTGAAAAGTTTTTTTTTACGAAAACAATCGTTTTACGCTGTAATGTGTACATAGTCTTAGAATTTGTTCGGCTGGGTATTCAATGTTCGCTTTCACCCGAACTTGAAGTTTCTTACTAATTGTTATCGTAATTCATCAAAATGCTTTATTATTAGCTTCATTAAAAAATTGTTGTTTGCCTAAAGCAAATAATTACACTACCAAATTGTATAGACATTTTAGACAATATCTTGCGATCGTCAAGATCTAATGAGTTATACCCCAAAAGATAAAAAATAAACAAAGATTGCACATGCTGTAGTCTGGTAGTAAGAGAGGAGCTATGAATTAATTTTTTAGTACACCCAAACAAACATTAACATTTTTAACTTATTTTATTGCTATTTAAATAAACATAAATGGGAAAAAGAACAGATCATAAACTTTCAAAAGGTGTCAAAATTCGAATGCTTCCATTGTGTACATAACCTACAATAAAACCGAATTGTTGTAGACTACTTCAAAGCCAAGTCAACTGAATACCGAATTGTCTCAAAATTGAAATTGACCACGAAATGTCTCTATTAGTGACTAGAGTCTAGAATAGACGGGTTATCTTTGAGTGGTAATTGCTAAGTGACTCCGTTCAGTTCCCGCGCTGCTGATATCGTGTGCTTTTGGTAACATCAATGTTCTAGTTAGCCAATGGAGAGAGCTCAACTATATTAGTTTCGAGAATCTGAATATTGAAGATAAGGTTACTTTATTGCAAAATAATATATCAAATGCCATGGGATGTCTCACATACTCAAAAGGAGTCTGTGTTAAGCTTATGAATAAGTGGTACGACACAAAATTAGTTAATCTTAATAAACAGAAACTAGATCTTCACAACATCACCCGGGCAGCTGGCATATGGGAAGATTATATTACGATAAGGCGTAAGATTAAGATTAAAAAGACCAAATGACAGCAAAGCAATGTGGGAAAGTTTAAAAAGTTGCATATCAATGTCTAAAGAAATCAATACCATTAAAAAAAATTTGGATTAATGACCGTCTTTTCACACATGAGAGTGAAGTAGCTGAGTCATTAAATAACTATTTCATTGACAGTATACTCGAAATAGGCTCATAAATACGTTACCATGTGATGAAAAGATACTTGAAACAGTAGTAAAAAATCCACTAGTAAAGCATTTAGAAGATAATAAAATTATTATACCGCAGCAGTCTGGATTCCGTAAGAAACATTCCTGTGAATTTGGTTATCGCCAACTGAAAAGAAGACTTGAGCAGGATTAAGCACATGATAGCCGTATTTCTGGATTTAAAACGAGCCTTTAAGACAATTGTTCAAAATCTGCTTGGAAATAATTGAATAACATTGGTATTTTTGGTATCGAACTGAAATGGTTCAAAGATGTTGGTATGAATAGATCAATGGACGGTAATTGGATCTTCCGTATCAGAGAAAAGACAAGTACCTGTTGGACTACCACAAGGTTCTGTGCTGGCGCCTATACTGTTTAACATTTATATTAATGATATAACTAAATATACTCAGTTTTGCGAAAGAGATACAAAGTAATGGTATATAGTATCCATAGTCGAACCTATTTCATCTACTGCCCAACGATTTTTTCATTATGAGAGTTACCAAATTTAACAACAAAACCGAGCAATGAGATTTATTCTTGGTAAAACATTAACAATATAGTGCAGAATGGCAGGGCTCTCAAGACTATTATCTTTCACAGTACATCAAGATGTTCAGCCACGTGCTGACGTACAGAAAGTTGCCGAAACCTATACTGCAACGCATCACTATCCATCACTATCCATCAGTAGACGGACTGTTATCTGTAGCCAAGTGGTTGAAACCCTGTACTGGTATGGTCTGATATACTGTGACTGCTTAGCACTAGCTAGAATGTGGCAGCCAAAAGGTTAATATTTATGTTTCATCTAGAATCTAAGTTAGATTGTAAATGAAATATTGTGAATAGCTATAAGTTATGCTTGGTATTAAGCTGTAAGAAAACAAAATGTCAAAAATATTATTTTTAATTAAGTGTCAAACACTTTTTTTCGGTTCCCATTTTTTCGTTGTTGTTGGTGGCTATACATTATTTCGCGTCGACGAAGCCTCATGCAACCTCGAGGACCTGATAGATTTTAATAATAATTCTAGGTCAACTGCGCAAAATGGCACGTCTATGTTTGCCCAATTCTCTGATAACTTAATTTGCACCGGCTTTTTAAATATTTACCCTTCAAATTTTATTACAATGTCTCTTTACTGCACGCTCACTGTAGTATCAGCAACACTAATCAAATGTTTAATATACAAATGTGTGTTTTATGTCCCATTTATCTACTTAATTATATTATTTTTTTATTAGTTAAATTCGTACAGATAATTAGGTACCTACACCAGGAGAAGAATATAAAAAGAAATTCAAATTAACTTTTAAAACCAGTAATTGCGCTGTTAATAAGCTAATTTGATGCTGGCTAAACCAACTATGGTAACAGTGATGATAATAATTGTTGGATTAAATGATGATAAGGAGTTAAAGCAATTGCTACTCATGTTATTATTCCAGCAGCAATCCGGTATTGTTCTAACTAGCAGATTAAGGACCACTTGTATAGAAGCGGGTTAACGCTAATCAGCCGTTAAACTGACATCCAAACATATAAAAAACATGCTTTAAACCTCAGTTAGCTTTTACCGGCTTTTATGAAACAAATGCAGTCACTTAGGGCCGCTTTCATAAAAGCCGGTAACCGCTAACCAGAGTTTAATTGACGTATTTTGTATGGTTAGCTGTCAAATTAATCGCCGATTAGGCTTAACCGGCTTTTATGAAAGTGGCCCTTAAGGGTGTGAACTCCTTTATTTAATAAGGATTTATCTTCAAAATAGAAGAAGTGAGTTTTACCTACCTTGCTAAGTTTTACCTAAAAAATTAACATATTGTAACGCAATACAATTAAAAAAATTCCGATATAAAAAATTGCCCACATTAGATGCTCTCTTCATTCACATATAAATAAGCGAATAGACCTGATATCGAATTAAAGAGGGTGTATATGTGTCTTGATTTACGGAAAACTAAAATTCAATGGGTTAGCTATGGTATGGTTATGACTAAAGCATTATGGTATGGCACCATTAATCGATTGCCACAATGTCTGACTTAACACAGCCAGACAGCCTTTCATTTTAAAGGTCACTTTAAACGTACCGGCCGCCATTGCATAATAATTTCCTGCTAAAAACGCTTAACCCTACAAGTGAATTTGTTTTATAAATAAAACTTCTACGCAGTTAATGTTTTTTTTTTCATTGTAGATCAGCTATCGAGTTTATTATTCTAAATATCTGAAGCTGTTTTTATAACCATGAAAATATGTGAAAAATTGTGTTTGCTTCATTAATTTGTGTACTTATCTCGTAGCTATTTAAATACGCTCATAGTTAATGTGTTAATTCGTTTGTCACAAGTTCGTAAGTATTGTCAATTGACACGGCTATTTGGCAAGTCGATTTTTTTTTTTTTTATAAAATACATTGTATATTTATTGTTGGAAACAGTAGCAAAACTGTTCAGGTTTAGCTCAAATTTTTGAGAAGCAGCAGACTGTGGTCGGAAAAGAGAGTTGTAAAAGGTTATGATACCAGCAGGCGTTAATACCCCAAAATCCCATAGTTTTTTGCAGAAAACTATTTAACTGAGCTTACGGTTAATCCTATGAGTCCCGTTGTTTCGTGTATTACAGTTAGCTGCGTCAAACGCTCTCATCATTTGTTTACATTTTATGTATGTTCTCATACAATTTATCGCTGTTGACATGCATTTAGCCTAGTTATTAGATGTACAAACAACGCAGATTACATTTAACAAACTCTCCGCAAAATAAATATTGACATGCAACTATAATATTTGCCTAGATTCTATTCTACGTACGTATAGATTAGGGATATCAAGTTTTTGTTTACAATCGGGATTGGATTATATAATCCAGGCGCTCCCGGGATTATTCCCAGTATTTGACTATTCACAGGCTCCTGTTGTTGTTGTTGTTTTAACACTACTTTGCCCTGCCTAGGTAGTCAGTATTAACCTTACCCAATATTGTCATCGAACTCTTCTAACGGAAGTCCTAAAAACCTAGCGGCTTCAACAGGGGAGGACCAGAGGGATATGGGTGTTAGAAGAGTAGGCTCAGATGAGCAGACAAAAAGATGGTTAGTAGTATGGGGGGACAAGCCGCATGCCGGACAGACATTAGGCAAGTCGGGGTTCAGTCTGGATAGGTAAGAGTTTAACCTATTACAGTATCCAGACCGGAGTTGGGCCAGCATCACCCTAGTCTCCCTAGGCAGCTCGCGCTCCTCTTCGGCAACGGGTGGTGTTGCTGCCTGAAGAACGGCGTTCACTGGGAGAGAGCCAACATAGGAATTTACCGAATTTGTGTGGATGAGGGTGAGGGCCTGCCGGTGCACCTTAGGATCAAACGGCGTGGAAATCAGGTGCCGGATCTCATCGTAGTGTTTGCGTAGGTGGCTCCTTATGCTCCTGGAGGGCGGATCCTCGTTGATCAGGCGTCCGTTTGGATGCTGCGGTTTGCAACAGTTGAACAGGAATTGCCTGGTCAACATCTCGCTATGCTCTTTAACGGCGAGCATTTTCGCTTCATTATGTAAGTGATGCTCAGGAGACATAAGAAGACACCCAGTGGCGGTACGAAGGGCGGTGTTTTGGCAGACCTGTAGCCTCGTCCAGTGTGTGTCAGCTAGCCCCGGCGACCATATAGGCGTCGCGTAGCTCAGTACCGGCTGGCCAATTGCTTTATATGTAGCTAGTAACGTTTCTTTGTCTTTACCCCAAGTGCTGCCAGCTAGGGACTTGAGGATTTTGTTACGGCTTTGGACTTTATTGGCAATTGCGGTTACGTGAGCGCCGTATTTGAACATGTTATCAAACGTCACCCCTAAGATTTTGGGGTGTGAGACAGTTGGTAGCTTGACACTATCAACGTAGACGTCTAATTCCATGTTCACTTGCGTTGTCCACGTCGTAAATAGGGTGGCCGAGGACTTATTCGGTGACAATGCCAGGTTTCTCCCGGCGAAGAATTCGGACACGGCTGGGAGGTATGAGTTAATTCGAGAGCAGAGTTCTTCTACGGAGGGGCCTGTTGCCAGAATCGTACAGTCGTCGGCGTAAGAGACGATCGAGACACCCTCTGGTGGGGGGGGAAGTTTCGATATGTAATAGTTGAACAGGAACGGGGATAGGACACCACCCTGTGGCACCCCCTGTTTAACTATTCTGGGTTTTGATCTTGCGCCTCTGAACTCAACCGACGATTGACGACCACTCATATAGTTTGCAGTCCAACGTTTAAGACAGGGAGGAAGGGACGAATCTTCAAGGTCTTTCATTAGTTGCGCATGGTTGACCGTATCAAAAGCTTTGGCCAAGTCAAGCGCAACTAGCACTGTCCTGTGGTTTGGACGCTTTTGGTTTAGTCCGTCCCCTATCTGAGTGGTTATGGCGTTCAGCGCGGTGGTGGTGCTGTGATTTTTGCGAAATCCATGCTGATGTTCGGCGAGCCGCAGGTTTGCGGTGAAGTACGGCAACAAGGTGGATTCCAACACTTTCACTACTGGCGAGAGGAGAGATATCGGGCGATATGACTCCCCTACGGCAGCTGGCTTGCCAGGCTTTAGTAGTGGGACCACCTTTGCTTGTTTCCATCTTTCAGGAATAACAAAGGTGGAAAGGGAAAGGTTGAAAATTTGTGTGAGGTAACTTATGCCTTCGTCGCCGAGGTGTTTCAGCATCAGCATGGAAATGCCATCGGGGCCGATATATTTGGTGTTCTTGGATCTCCGAATAGCCTCATGAACTTCTGTTGTGGAGATGGCAATGGGCGCATCGCTGTTTTTGTGTTTGTGCGCTTCCCTGGTGGCTCGGCGAATATCTTTGTTCAACGTAGGATGCATTACAAATTGTCGGCAGAATGCGCTCGCGCATCTTTTTGGCTTCGACTGAACCTTATCACCGAAGGCGATGGATATTTTGTCGTTAGGTTTAGTCGGGTTGGACAAAGATTTCACCGTCGACCATAATTTGCCAACTCCAGCCGAGAGGTTGCAAGACCTTAGGTGCTCCTCCCACTTAGCGCGTTTGTGTTGATCTACTAAGCGTCTGATTTCCGCATTAAGATCCCGTATTTGAGGATCCGTAGGGTCAAGGCGTCTAATATGGTCACGTTCATTTGCCAGGGCCGCTGCCTCTGCGGGGAAGAATGGACGCACTTCCTTTATTCTACCTGACGGAATGTGTTGGTGGGAGGCTGAAATTAGGGCCATACGAAACGCCTTTTCCCCTTCTCGTACGTCAGACGGGGTAGGAAGAGCAGCGAAGGCGCTCTCTGTGGTGTTGAGAAAACCCTCCCAGTCGGCTTTATTGAAGTTAGTGTAAGTGCGTTTCTCAGCGGTGACAAAGTCGGTGGGGCGATCGATTGAGAGCACTATGGGTAGGTGGTCTGAAGCAAGCGTCAGCATCGGTCGCCAGTCAACGCAGTTTATTAGTCCAGCGCTGACTATGGTGATGTCTGGCGAGCTAGAGCAGTTTACCGCCACTCTAGTGGGGGCATCCCCATTAACTGTGCAGAACGTCGAATCATCTATTTGGTCAGCCAGCTCCTGTCCCCTACCATCGGCCTGCAGGCTGGAGTGCCACAGGTCGTGGTGTGCGTTGAAGTCACCAAGGATGACGCGGTTCTCGCCCCTGAGTAACGCACTAATGTCAGGGTGGTAATCCCTGGGACAACAGGTGACAGGAGGTACGTAAATGTTTATGATTTCAAGGTCGACATCGCCTGACCGGACAACCATACCTTGACGTTCTAAGGTGGTGTCCCTCGGGTCGATGTCAGGCTCAAATAGACGATACTGCACAGATTGATGCGTGATGAATGCCAGACCACCCCCAAGCCCTCTCGCACGGTCACAACGGTGTACATTGTACCCGTTGCAGGTCAAAAGAGACGACCTTCCACCTAACTTTGTCTCCTGGATCGCCGCGATCTTGATGTTCAGTCGCTTCATTAAATTTGTCACTTCAACAATTTTGCCGGTTAGGCCGTTGCAATTAAATTGCAGGATACCGAAGTGTGTAGGGGGAGCAGAGTTGATGCTGGGGGTCAAGGACTGGTGCGTATGCCTAGGTGGTAATAGGCTGGGTCGCGCACTACGGCGCAATCTTGAAGTCGAAGGAATCGCGTTACCAGAAGGTAGAGGCGAGTCGGACGACGTTGAAGGTTGCGAAGCTCGACAGCATGGCGCAACGTACGTATCAGTCCATAGGTTCCTGTTCGCGAGTCCAGAGCATATGAGCAGGTGACACAGGCCAAAGCAGTTATTGCACTTGACTGATGCCAACGGCGTATATAATCTTAACCGACAAACAGTGCACGTAGTATAAGGGACCAGGAGCTGATGGTTGTGGCTTATACTCGTGCTAATGCTGGAAGAAGAGGGGCTGACCGAGGGGGTGGGAGAGAGCGGACGCTCAGCATTGCTCAAATCCACTTGGGAAGTGCTACGTAGGGAGTAGCTGTGAGCTGCTGTGTGAGATGTTGACGCCTGTGGGCGTGAGCGGCCGCTCGAAAGGTCTGCTTGCTGATGTGCATTGTTAGTGCTAGTCGTGGAGACTGATGTGACAGAGTCAGACATATGTGGCGGAGCGATACTTGATCGACGACGGCCACTGGACGTCATAGGACGTGAACAGCAAGGGGCCACAAAAGTTTTATAAAAACTAGCGGGTCTATGAGTAGAGGGATTTAGTCCGGAGCAACTAGTTAGATGCAACCATCTGCTACAGTTAGAGCATTGTACCGAATGTGAACGTTTCACATAAATTTTCTTCCAGCATACACAGCAGATCCATTCTCTAGGTCCGGGGTTGGATTCAATACCAGCCCGGAGCAGGAGAGTCTTGAGCAGTCCCGCTGCAAGGAGCTGCTCGGAGGATGACATTATTGGGGGGAGGATAACTGACGGTTTAGGCAGGGGGGTAGTGAAATAACAGCCCTTGGTCGGGGAAACCCCGAGTCATTCCGGTACGTAGAACCGGCTGTCGTGGGAATGTCACAGGCTCCTAATCATAGTCACTTAAAATCATTAATTAATTTAAAAATACATTTAAATTGTTGGTCAATCAAAGATTTTAGCTAAAATGAAATGTAAGAGGATCTCTTATGCAAAAAAAAATGATGTTGGTTGGTGGTATGAAGACATTTTTTTATGTGTTTCACTCTGTTTGCACTCTGTGTCAACTTTTTTTGATGTGACATCGCTTCACTTAGGATTTTCCTCCATATACATTTATGAGCGTAATTTTTTTTTAAGCTCTTCAGAAAAAAAATTTTTTACATATTTTTAGAATACAGTTTAAAGTTTATGTGGTAGATCATGAAAAGCTGCATCAAAAGAAATTAGTTAAAATAAATTTATTGAAGCCAAAAATGGTGAGAGGTGCCAAAAAGAGGTGTGTACTTATTTATGTGACTGACTGTATGTGCTCTACCCGCTGAGATAGGAATCAGAAAAATTTCATGCACATTTTCCCATTCCCATGTGCCTTATCATCAAAGTGTATGTTGTTGTGTAGGATGATATGCCTGTTTTAACTAAAATATAATTCTATAGGCATGACTGGTTAGATAAAAGTAAGCCGAAGTTAAACCAAAATTAATGGAGTACCACTCGGCTAGAAAGAGCACAAAAGCTCTAAAAGTTACCCAAAGTAAGGTCTCAGGTGTTCCATAAAATATTTAATTCAACGCTGGAGAAGATCTGCCATCAAGCTCTACTGGGAAATTAAAAATTTTATTTTATAGCTTTTTTTTAATGTTGCCTTAGAAATTTTATGTTTTTATATAATTTTTTTAAGCTTTCGCTATTATTTTTTAAATTACTAGGAGAGTAAATGGCGAATATATTTCACATAACTATCAACATAATTTCACTTGCGTGGATTGGCAACGCGCACCCGAGGCTGCGGTAGGTAATTGTACACGTTACGGGCGTTATGGTGCGTTACGTTGTTATGGTGGCATAAACAATTTACCAACAATACCGTAAGTTGGTTAGCCAATAAATAAAAAAAAACAGTTAACTAAATAATTTAATAATAAATTGCGTCACACAAAAAAAGTGATCTCAAAGTACGTCGATTGGAAGAAATCATCTTTTGTGGTTGGCCTGAACGTGCTTTCAATCCGCTCACTGATCTTCAGCCATTTCCAAGGATACGTTCACTCACCATCGAATACAGTGATTTGCGAGAGATTTCTTATGATTTCCCAGAGATGCTTTACTTACAGGTAAGTTGTATAAGAAGAAAGTGACGAGAAGTGTTTACAATTTTCCGCCAACTGAAGAACGTCTACGCTTTAAGTATAACTATTTTCCCCAATCTAGACATTTTTTTTTGTATTTTTTCAGACCATCAACATATCCTGGACTAATTTATCTCAAATAAACCCTCGCACATTCAAACGAGTTTACGCTCTGCGTGTCGTCGATTTACGTTGGAATAAATTGGTACAATTGGATGGTCCGCTTTTGCTGCCACGCTCTTTTGAAAAGCTCTACTTAGTTGGTAAGTAACACATTTTTTTTTAGTTTAACAGGAGTATGCCGTCAATACTTTAATATGCCTTAGTTCTTTCATAGGTAATCCATGGAATTGTACACGTAACTTCAAGTGGCTTTTAATACCGGAAAAAGGTACACTAATTGCTGATCGTGAAGACATCATTTGTGCGGATAAGAAGTACAAAGAACGTAACATGTTGACTGTGATGAGTTATAAAGTGGTAAACTAGAATTCGCCAACTTAAACTGGCCTCATCTCCTTTTCTTCCATAGTTGCTGCGCTCCGAGTGTCAAACGCATGCCGATTTACGAAACTGTTCCTGCACAATGCATCACATAATTCCCAAGACTCATATCCCACTCTATACGATAAATTGTAGTAATTTGCAATTTCAGGCGATGCCTAATTATATACCTGAGAATACAACTACACTATATTTGAATAATAATGAGGTAAATCAGAGCATGTTCACCCTTATCTCGAAGCACACTAAAGTTATCTCTTTTGTAGATCACCGATGTTCTACCTCTGCGCAACAATCCAAGCTATCGGAATGTAGTAGATGTTCATTTGGACAACAATCGTATTGAGACTATTGATGTGCTAGAAGGTGGTTATTGGTTTGAGCACTTTCGTTTGCTCAGTTTACGTGGAAATAAATTACAAAAGGTATTTGAACTAAGAGCATACTACAATAAGATTTCACTGACGCAATAGCTCAATAGATAGGGAGGACGTCTGTGATGTGGAGGCACCCGGGCTCGATGCTGACTCAGAGGCAATGAACTTTTTTCTTTGAATTGCTTTTGATCTGAGCGTCACATCGCCACTTGGTTACCCAAAAAAGTGGCGACCAATATTGGAATCAAGTAGGACGTCTTTTAACTCTCCTCTTTCTTCCACAGATGCCCGTTTATGCACTCGATAACGCCTTGGATGATAATCACAATGCAAACCTTCTACTATTAAGTGGCAATCCATGGCAATGTACATGCATTTTTACCATGCGCTTTCGTGAGATTCTTATGAAATATATAGAGATAATGCGTGATGTGAATAATATAACATGTACTTACAAGCACAGCGAACCGATACGCCATGCGAATGTCCTCTCTTTAACGCGACAGGATGTGTGCAAGCCAGACGAAGAACCAAAAATATATCCATTAGATATGCTTAATGGTGCACTGGCATTCCTTATTGTTGCGATTCTAAGTAAATTGGCATGGGACTATTACTATTATAAGAATTATGGGCGTGTGCCGTGGATTGTTATGAAGTTGCCATAAATATAGTATATGCGTACCAAATACCAAGTTACCATAAATGTATTTTAGAATAGTGTGAGTCTTTCGACTAAAAAAATAAATATTCCACATCTGATTTAGTTATGTTAAGCCAATTATGTACTTAATACAGTTAGCTATGTTGTTATTCAGTTATGTTTTAGTTTTAAAAAGTATGTATGTGATTCGTGGGAAGTATTCCATATTTGGTTTATCTTGATAAATATACCTACTTCTAAATAAAAAAGGCATTAATACTTATATTCACATGCGCCCGGATAACAAGTATTTTGATTTGTTAGCTGGGCCTACATGAATACCCCAAATATTTTTACTCATTGCTATTTTTATTCCAATAAAACGTCATAAATGTATATCCCATAAGATTTATCTCCTGTATTTATCAAATATCATTATAAACTATGCTTAGTTGGATTTTTTTTTTCTTTCTACTTAACTTTTAAAATTTACGCACATCTTCAAACATGTATGCATCATTAATTAAATAATAGCAATAAAATATATCTCAACTATAAGTGCATTGTCTATTTTAAGATTCTTAAAAAAATATAAGTTAACAATTGGAATGTTTTTAAATAAGCATTTACAAATGTTTATAAAATATCATAGATTTAAAAAAAAAAATTGCACTTTAATTTCTGTATATACTTTTAGTAGCTAAACTATTGAACTAACTTGATCGGTCATCTCTGTCTTCCTTCAACTTTGCTTTTTGTTGGTGCTTTTTCTTCTTTCATCGATTCTCATTGCTTCTTTCTTTCTCTTTAATTGGAGCGGTCCCCAACTCTCCACTGTTGACTTTGCTTTCTTTTACCCTTACCCTTGCCTTAGCTGTTTTCTGCATTGACTGTCCAATGCACCTTTATCTTCCATTCTCTATAACTCTTTTCCGCTTTTCTCTCTCTGCCCATCCATTTCCTATCCCTTTCCCCACATTTTTAATCTATTCTAACACTTACTTATAGCTAATTGCACGGCGTAAGTTAAGCGGGCGGCTATTTTGCAAAACAATATGAGCTTTATGTAATGATATGAATGATTAATGATTATGAAGTTGTTGGTATTTCCATATTTACATACAATAAATGTAGTAAATAATTGGGTTCCCTTTTTGTTTTCCCTTTCTTATTTTTTTTACAAAAAAGGTATGTTTAAAATCTTAGCCCATAGAAGCACTTTTCTAACGAAATCTCCTAACTTTTATTTTAATATCCCTCTCTTCTCTCTCTCCTTCATGGGCTTGCTTTACAATAAAACTTAAAGAACTACTTTGTATTTAGCATAATGGAATGGCATATGTAATTGGCACGTCATACAATTATATTTTTCATTCGTTATGAATATTAGTTTGTGTGTCTATAATATTTGAGTATTTGTGTAAGTATGTTAATAATAAAAACTACATTTTCATTTGATCCCAAAATCATATCTTGAGATTTAAAACTATCTGATGTGACGCAATAAGTATGGAATGCGTTTTTTTTACAAAAAAAGCAATAATGGACAGTTTTAAGGTACAATATTTAAGCTAGAAAATAACACACTGCCTACCTTTCTCTCTCTCTCTCTCTCTCTCTCTATCTATCTCTCAACTCTTGTTTGATGCAGAATGAAACTATGAGATATACTTAATACAACATTTTATGCTATAGAAGCAATTGCACAAGCTTTTCAGGTATTTTTTTTACATTAAAAGATTTACAAAACAGAGCTGGGCGACAATTATTAAAAACAATTTTGATGAAATTAAGATTACAATAATCATAATCTTTCAAACATAATTTAATTACAATTACTGTAATAATATTCGACGATACTAAAATTAAATATTAAAATGAAACAACAGTTTAATTTAATCGTAAACGTAGAAAAAACATTAAACTTATAGCCCAACTCTGATACAAATATGATAAGCGAAGTGACATACAAAATTAATATTATTAATCTTATCCTATAGTTAACAAAACTTTTGAATTATATTAAGTAAATCAATGTACTATAAATATGTATAAACGTACGGTAAGAATTGTAAAACAAATTCATTCAAAAAGTGAGATAATGCATATTTGGGCTGTCAAAGATGCTAAATACAGCTGCGTTTTTAAAAAGGAAATTTCATTATTTTACCTTCAAAGAAATATTCTTTCTGTCTCTTTATAACAATCTGTTCAATATCATCGGTATGCATAAACGATGTTACGTCTTATTAAGTAGATTGTTTGTGTTTTTGCTACGAAATACTAATTTTTGAGTATCACTACTATTTAGAGTAAAAATCAAAATAAATTCCATACCCCTCTGTTTGCCTCGTTTTTTTTTTAACTGATGATGTTATGTAACTGTGCATTCCTACAATTTCTTTAAAATAAAATATAAGAATGGTCTCGTTCTAATTGAGTCTTGGCACGCATCGCTACACTGCCCATAGGATCTGAGGGTGGCGGTATGCCGCTGGTGGGATGTGCTGCCATTTTATAGAAAAATTCCGTGCGCCCCGATTTGTAGCCATAGAAAACGGTGTCGTGCGATCTAGAAAAGGACACAAATTTTATTTAATAACCACAACAGTCTCAAGCAAAATAAACTTCGGTAGATGTAGTATTGTAGTGATTTTACTGTAGGTCCTATTGAATATCTACGGACCTTTGGAAAGGGCGAACGGTGGGTGTTGTTCCTAAAATGTTTTGGGGGGTGTTTCTAACCAAGTTGAATCTTAACTATTAAGTATTACCTTAAAGTCAAATCAGTGATTATGCTACTTGATTGTAAATCGTGATGCATGCATTCCATCGTACTCAATTCTAATGGATTCCATGGTCCATGACGTTCTAAAGTATCCCATTTCGAATCGATACACATGAAACTATAGCCGCCTTCACGCTTATCGCCCTCGACATTGACGTTAAGCGTTTGATTCAAATGTGATTCCATATGAGGAAACTTCGCAACGCAAATATCGAACTGGAAAATGAATGAAAAAAAGAAAAGCAAAAAAATTGTTATCAAACAAAGTTGAAAATTGAGATAACCCTAAAAATACATAAAACTATACATATTTGCCTTGAAAATATTTACATTAAGCTGTTCGTTGAATGAGAAATTATTACGTGTACATTAATTAGTTATAAACATTTAACGCAGTTAGCCTACGAAGCGGCAAACTTAAGTCTGAAATTCAGAACTATTCACTATCGATTTCCCCAGGTGATATCTCGCTTAATAATGAGGAAATTCTCTCTGAGAACACCCATAATGAACTTATCTCACCATTTTCTGCACAACTGGTTGCTGACGCGCAGTTCCCTCTTCCATCAATAACATCAATGTCATATTTTGTTGACCACAAATATACAGTTCCAAACGTTTTAAGCCATTTGATGAAGATCTTTGTGTGTTGCTGGTGGGTAATGTCGCTAGCGCATCCAAGGCATCATCACATTTCAATGAACTACGACGTGAAAATACTTTACTGGTGTTCAGCGGTGTTTGTATCTCCACTGCATTAACATCCCAAGCACTACTCGTTTGATCTTCGTTCAATGCTAATACTGAGAGCTTAGCCATAAGTGGTGTAAGTGGAACACCACCTGGCTGCTTGCGGTTTGCCGCAACAAATGGCTGCTCACGCTCATTCGACGCTCCTGTATCGGTAAGCGGCTTAAGCGGAAGGCTAAGTAATTTCTTATCTAATGGCGTCTTGGCAATATGTGTTGGAGGTTCTGTATTTAAGTTACGATCTGCTTTAAGCATGGTGAGTGTATTGTTAGTGCCATTTTTGCTGTTTGTGATAGAGTTTTCTCCACCTTCTTGCCTTAGTGACACATCCAATTTTTTAAGCTCATTATCAAATTCTTTAAATTCCTCAATAAGTTGTGCAATTTCAATATCTTTCTTTGCGCTGCCATCACCACTGTCATTCTCCACCCAAAGTCGATAGTACTTTTCAATAAACTCTTGGAAAAGACTACGCGATATCGGTTGTCCATTCTCATTAAAAACAGGATAGGTGGGATCTGTTATGGTGCGTGAAGTACGATTATTCTCATCAGAGTTGTCAGAATTTGGTTCTGTATCCACATCATCGTCGTCATTCTCGATAAAATCAGGCGATTCTGTGGCTTCAATGCCGCTAATGTTGCCGTTGCGATTAACATCCGTTTTAAAACTGTGCGAGAATTGCTTAAGAGATAATTTCTTTGAAATTTTCTTAAGTGAATCTTGTAAGTCAGCGAAAGAGTTGCGGCGTTCCATTTGTTTATTTGGATTAGCAATAAAGTTTTGAAAGAATTTCTCAAAATCGAACTTGAGGGAATTGTGTCGATTGTTAGTATGCGATTTTTGTTTGTTGGAGTTGCTTTCGTCCTAAATAAAAGAACGTTCAAAAGTAAATACATATTAGCAAAAAAGAAAGGAAGTGTACTTCAGCCTAATCAAATCTCAAACAAGGAACTTGTTTTAAAAAATTATACTCACCTCTGGATTTGCGCATATCGACATTATATTTCCTACTTGTAACACCTTATTCTCGGTCATCGGTGTTGAACAGACGCTAGTGCGCCCAATGAATTCTGGATATGAATCTGTTTCGTCGAAATTTATCGACGCAATACCCGACTCCGGTAACTCCTTCGAGCTGCTCATATTATTTCTGTGACGCAGAGGCAAATGTGTAGGGCGTATCAATAAAGATTTGGGACGCGCCGCAGCAGGCGTTTGCGGCGGCACAGTGGCTGGTATTGCTGACACACACTCCTCCACATTTTCACCAATTGTGCTAGTACCACCAACAACAGTGTTGCTGCCTTCTTCTGGTATATTAGTGAATATTAAAGACTTATCGCGTTTAATTTTTCGTTTCGCATATTGAAAGGGCAATAAACCCTGTGAGAGTTGTGTTGTTTGCAAAGTTTGTGCGCGTTGTGCATCAGCAGCTAATCTGTTATACTGTGACACATCCACATAAACAATAAGCATTTGTACGCCATTAGGTACATGAAAATCATTGATGTGTATTTGTTCAGCGGTGGTGCGTATATGCAGTGGATCGGTGAGTACAAGTTGTTTGGTAATGGCATCACCAAATTGAGATGCAATAACTCTATGGAAAGGAATTGATTGATTGAGTGCATATAATTTTTGCAAATACATACAACTTACTTATTGTGGTAGAGCACGGCGCCACCGAGTATGCCCTTTGTTTGTTGGCAACATTGTAATGTTTGTATGGCATCCAAAAAGATATTGCTAGCCGTCTGAAAAATAAAATTGGTGTAGTATTAATTTTTTTTTTATACTGCAGTATAATTTCAGAGCCATTGTATGAGGGGGTTGAAATTCTTCTTAATTATTTTTTAATACATTTTTCAAATTAAGTGGTTCCTACCTTCGGCATCCGAAGTTTTGGGACATTTTGAAAAACATGTCCATTACGTTGTAAAATTGGGAGGTATGTTTCGAAAATGTGATATAACTTTTCAGAGAGATTCTTATATTGCGCTTCTTGTGAAAATTGATCGAAAACGCTTTGTAAATCACGATGAAAGAATTTAACCAGTGAAGCCAGCAAATCAGCGCGTTGCCCAAGCACATGGTCAGAGATATTGCGATCGGTGCCGACAGCCTGGAATATGAAAGAATATAATTCAATATTATTGTTGAATTTAAAAAAATATGCTTATTCGGATAAAAAATGATTGCTGTCCTTCATAACGTCATAAACACTGACCGACGGCTTAGGAGTGCTATGGATAGTCAAAAACCAAAGTTGTAACTTAGAGATAAGAGCACTGATGCCAGAACTTTTTATCCGACTTATTTAATAGGCATAAATAACTTACCAACGTAAATCTGCCAAACTCCTTTAAAACAAATTTACCATTTTGCAAAGACATTATTTTCGGCTTGAAAAAACAATCTTTTAAAAAGTATGTTGTACCCATTAGCTGCCCACACAATGCCACTTTTTGTGTGTCCGACACCCAACTGGGATGAAAATAGAGTACTGCCTTCACTGGATCGTCTGCTTCATCTTTGAGACACTCAGTGTCGTAGACGAAAACAATCATCGTCTCTCTAGAAAAAAAAATTTAATTTTGTAAAAATATATTCAAAATAAAACTAATTGAAAGATGTGTAGATTATGTTTGTAAACAAGATAATGCACGCAATGGATAATACCGCCCATCTATGCTCTTCCTATAAGCGCGCTCCACTTTCGTCCAACGTAAGCGTTTCGGCTTTCGCAAATTTTTAAACATAATCATTTAAATATTATTTTATAGCAAAAATTTAAGCTTAGTAGCAGCCCTTAATATTCAACAATTCACGAGCTTTACCGGATCTGTGGAGTTGGCATATTAGCGAAAATGATACTAATATGACATCTATCAACATTCTATAGTGATAAAGCGTAACTGCCAATTAGAGCGACTGCAGCACGTCATCAAAGTGAAACTGATAACAAGTACATACTAACACCCACTACCCCCCACCACCAAAACCCTATCATATCACCACACAATAGCGATCGGTTTTGAGTAGTGACAAATAAATATGAGTATGCACTCATTTTTGTCTATCTCCAAGCATATTTTAAGCACATAATGAGGAGAGTAATAATGTACTTCTACTAAACAATTACTAAATTGAATCGTTAAAAGACAGAGGCAGAGAGTACTTATTAAAAGATTTGTGAGAACACAGAGTGATGTGTGTATGGTGGGTGGATGAAGGGTGGTGAACAGAGCTGTATTCAATTAATTTTGTGAGGGGAGTCCGTTATAGGTATATGACAGGTTATTCAAATAATAAAAAAAACTTATACATACATAACTTGAACATTGTATACAAAACTGGTACAAATTTTCTTCAAAACATATACACAACTAAAAGTGAACAAAATATAATTTGAAAGCTTTTTAAATTTACTATATAAAATGTCTTCATAAAAATTTTTAAATTAGAACAGGGAAGGCAGATGAAATTGAGAAAATTCTGAAAATGTTTGACTCAATTTTGCCTTTGCTACCGAGTACCGAGGTCTGTCATTCGAAAACACTCCACAAAACTTGCGGCGAGTGTTTTTGTTATCACAACAACTTTGTCTTATTTGAACGTGGTACTTGTGGAAGCATTTCCTCATTTACTTTGCAAGCGTCGCATTTTCAAGCAATTCTCCCGGAGGTCCTATGATAAAGTATAGTACTTAGATGGTTATCACTAGAGAAATATACATACATATGTGCCATCGAGAGTGTAGAGCGAGAAACCTTATAAAACACTTTCCCCATCTTGCTACGACGCTGATGCTGGACAAACAAATAGTAATTAGTCGATTGAAATATGAGTAGCCGTGAGACTTGAAATTAACGACAGACACGCTTAGTTGTTCTTAGTTGTTATTGTTAAATGTGAATGGATGTGTTTGTTTTTGGCATAGTGGTTGAAATAAGACAGGAAAGGATATACGCAAATAGTTTCAAAAACATTAGATTCGTTTGTTGTATGGTTTTTGTTGTAGCGGCTGCACTTAAAAATGTAAACACAAATGAAAAAGTGGGTGCGTTTATACAAACATTAAAGAAAATCGGTGAATAATATAACGGCGAAAAGCAAGGCGTGGGCTGCAACCAAACCAACAAGTAATGTGAATGCATGTTGAGGAAAAATCTATTTATGTATATGTACATATTTCGTCGATGCATTGGACACACGCACATACGTTGCAGATTATGCGAACATCTATCCAAACTATTGATATATAGGCTCACCTATAAAATCAACCACTCGTTCTATAAATAAACGCATTTTAAATTTTTATTTAATTGTTTTAAGCAAAACTAAAGCTATCTTATGCTATCCAACAATGCTTTGCAGTCTATGGATATACAATTTTTCACACAACATAAACAACTTACTTGGCCATTTTTGCTCCTTAGCTCTTTGTTTCTCCGCACAATCCCGTTTGCTACCGTAACTTTTTTGGCTGCACTTCTAATGCAAGCGCTTTACTTTATTAATCTAATAACATATTTAACGTTAATTTAGTATTTTCTGTACTATAGGAATTTTTTCAATTTAAATTCCACTGCACTGCTGGACCAACTCAAGAGGGTTGGAATTTTTCTTATCAGTTTGCCTTTACTTTTGCAAAATGTCAAAATGCACAATTTATCGATTTTTTTCACAAAAGTTTGAGTAGCAGTGAAGTTTGGTGTCTGCCAAACTGTGCCGTAAAAAACAGTAGTGGCGAATATTGTAGTACAGAAAAAAATCCTCCATGTTGGAAAAGGAAACGCTAGTTCTGATATTATACCCCTCATCTCTCATTACCCATCTTCTTCCTTGTGGAAGGAGAGGTAACATTACCTTGAAGGTTCCACTGGTCATGTGACAGTCGGGCCGCAACTGAGGACCTGAGCGTACCGACATCGTATTCGGCAAAGGACCGCCAGATACAATCCTCGCCAAAACCTTAGGGTGTTTTTGCCGTCACAACCCACAACTGGGCAAGGAGCGTGTAAATTATTCCATAAATATCGTTTATGCTACAAATGAGGCCTTTTAGAGACAGCTTCAGGGATATAATCGTATTCTGGACCTAAATATTGGAGTTCCGACGCTGGTATCTCAGTGTACCAACAAACTGTGAGAAGACAGAGGCATCAACTTTAATAATATTCACTCATAAAGAATACAGCTTTTAAGAAAAACACTATTTAACAACATCTTAATTCGAAAAAGTATTTATTGGCTTAACAATAAAAACTTAAGTGTAATGACGCATTCAATTTAACCTAAACAATTTTTTATATGCCTAATTGCAAAACTTTTCTACAAGTTTCTCAAAAAGCTCCAATTTTCTTTTCTTTCTGGCCTCTTCCCTTTCGGCGCGTTGTTCTTTTCGCTTCGCACGTTCCTCTTTTCTTTCTAAATAACTTAATACTCTGTCTTCAAATTCTTTGCTACTTTTCGAGATATCATCATATTTTTTAGACAGCATCGCCACTTTCCTTTTTAATTTTTCGTTCGCAACTTCAGCGTCTTAAAATAAATATGTATAATATATAGTTAGTTAAGCAACATTAACAAAATATACCTGATATGGACCTTGCTGCACAAGATCCCTCGCTCTCAACATCCTCCTCATTTTTAGATATACAATTTTCTTCTACCATTGTGCCTGTTGAAAAGTCCCTATTCTTGTCAAAAGAAGGATTTACATGGTTTTCGGCAGGCAGTTCTACAATCGATTCCTGAGAGTCCTGTGGGTCAAAGCACATCAAATCATCTTCCATTTGACGGGTACCATGTGGTTCTTGTAATGGCAGAAAAACCCCCTGAAAAGTTGGTGCTTTAGTACTGCAGGTTTGATCCTTGGTCGCATATGAATTCCTATCATTCTCAGGCTCGACCGTCATTTGTATGTTAAAATCTCTATGATTTTGTTGCAAGGTCCTAACGGTGTGAGTGTTAATTGACGCTATTGTCGGTATGCCTCGATCTAAATCTGTTGGCTTTCTCGCTCGTTCGCCTAGCAGTTGTTGTTGTTGTAGCAGCTCAGCGACAGCACTGTCATAAATAACAATATTATTAACAAGTTAATAATGAAACGAAGTTGATAAGGAACAACTTTATATTTTAGATCCTGCAGCCGACAAGAAGTCCAACTATATGCCTACATTCCTTAGATATGTATGTACCAGTGACGCTTAATAATTAAACCAAAATGTACCTTTCATAGGGCCAGAACTTTTCAAAGTCATTTAGGCGCTTTCTCTTTCTATATCGCCTCTCCATACTTGTGAACTTGGTATCCACCTGATGACCTGAGAACATATATCCTTCTTCGCAAAGCTTCTTTGATATGGTAGCAAACATTTTTCTCTTTGTTTTAAGCTCAAAAGTTGTGCCGACTTGTGGCAATAGTTCTTTCATTAGACGCAAAAGGATTCGTGTAGGCACTTCAGACCAAAACTGTTTGTCTGGCCTTACAGAGTTTGGAGTTTGTACTGTGTCGTTATCCTGTATATGTTAAATTTTTCAGCAAATAAATGTGCAGCCTATAGTATAATTAAAAGTATTACTTGTGAATCCAGCGATTCCTGCTCAGACCAATCCAAGGTTTCGTCTACTTTACGAAAACCCTCGCTCGCTCCATCCTCAGTCATTTCCGCTGGGTCGCTATTGAATTACAAATTATACTGTTTATAAACGTTAAGTATAATAGCATCAAATTTTACAAAAATTCATACATTTCATAAGCAGGAGCAATGTGCACTTCACGCCCTTTTTTTAGTACTGCCTTTTTATTATACCTCTCCAAATAGTAGAACTTGTTTTGTACCTGCTTACTTGTATACATATATCCTTTATTGCACAACATCGTTGAAATAGTGCTCCACATTTCCTGTTTTGTTCTAAGACCATATATTGACCCCAATTGCGGCGAAATCTCTTTTACTTGAGTAACCAAAATGTTTACGGCTTCTTCTGTCCAATCACCTTTGTCTGTTCTCTCACCTGATTGATCTTGTGTATCATCGAAATTCTTTTAGAATGTAAAACATAGTTGTTAATAAAGAATAAATGGAATATTGTTAAGTTTATACTTCTGGAGTGGCAGTGCTCAGGATCTCTTCTAAGTAAGTTTGTTCGGGTTTCATATCTTCGACCATCGACACTTCAAAGGTCGTGTATGTTGTATCTAACGAATTCATTGTATTTTTACCTTCATTAATTATTAAACAATGGATAAATATCAAAAACACTGCAAATATATCTAGTTGCCAATAAAATAGAAATTTTTAAGATGTAAACAATAAACTTTCGATGATACTGCCGATTATATCGAATTGATTCACATCACTATGTTGACAACAACAATATTTCGATTGAGTCGCCGCACCGCGTAGGAATTTTGCTAGAAATTGCGCGGAGCCAAAGAACGTAAATGTACAAAGAAGATCCAACAGCGAATGCGATAGAAATTGTCAAATCGATAGTAGGTAATTCACCACTGTACCTACGTTCAAATTACTTAAATTTACCGTGTTTGAATTAAATTGGTAATTGTAGTTGGAGTTACGAAAACGTCTAAATGTTTATTTTGTTTAAAACTTAAAGGGCGAATTGCAGTGAATTACCTAACCGCGAATTGTTGGTTTAATGTTTCCCACTATTCGTTGCGTTGAACCTTCTTTGTGTTTTACGTTCTTTGGCGATGCCCTAATGTTTTCTGTATTGGCCGCACTGGCACTGGTGTGAACTTCACATTTCTCTTAGCTTCCGCTTTTCTTCTTTTCACTCAAAATCAAGGCTAGTTCAAGAATCAAACATATATATCTGTTTCACTCAACTTATCTGGTTTTCTTTGATGGTGTTCAGGCATGAGTGAAGGAAACAAAACATATATCTGTTCACTCTTTTATCTGGCTCCTCATTTACCCATACTTAGACTTGGCAACTCTACCAACCTTCCAATCAGCTGATTTTCATCTGTCGACTTTTGACTTTTGGTTTTTGGTGCTAATTTGAGTGAATCTTCATATAATTTCACTAAGTTTTTTAATAATTCGCAAGTGAATGGTGTTGCATTATTAGCCTATTATTCCCAATTATAACAGAAAACACTTTAGCTACTATCATGAATAGCTTGGGCGATGATTGTACCGAGTTAAAGAAGCAATATGATGCTTGCTTTAATACTTGGTTTTCAGAACATTTTCTCAAGGGACGTCATGACGATTCATTGTGTGCACCAATATTCAAGGTCTATCAAGAATGCGTGAAGGTTGTAGATTCTAACATTGTGCAAATTAAAGTTGTACGTAGTTTTATTAACTTAACATTGTAATTTGCAGCGCGCAATGCGTGACCAAAAAATTGAGTTTCGTGAACTTGATGGAGAAATAACAACCGGCGAACATCATCAAGAACAGCAACAACAACAAAAGTCTGATCATACAAAGAGTTGACCCATATTAAATGTCGAGGATATATCCGGCAAAACAACACCGATGTCGACAACACCTAAATCAGCATGCTCACCCACTGCTCAAGCTAAGCCATTGGGTTTAGCTGGATACGATGAGCAAAATAGTACCAACAAAGCTCAATAAAACCTTACAACTTTTTACATTAAAGCAAACAAAATTCTTGTAACAAAAAGGGTTTGTTGCAATATTATTTAACTTGACGTACAAAAGACAGTATCTAACATTCTTAAACCAATATGCGTTTGTATAGGTATGTATATGTATGCAAATATATGCGATTATACAAGTAGCATTGTGTAAAGATTACCGATTGGATCCATATTTAGGTGAATGCAGGCAAGTTCTGTAATTTACTTTCACTTCAGATTCGAAATTGAATCACAGAACCTGCCTTGTAATGTTTTTGATTTTATGTAATAGTATCCAATTAGAATTAAAAATAAGGAAATAGTGAATTATTAACAATTTAACTATCGTGAACATACAAATATTATTCATTTATAGAAAATAAATCCGAAAAAAGTTAAATTCATTGAAAAAAATTTTTTAATTTTAAAAGGTATTCAGAAATAAATTAGATATAAACTCTAAGCTGGTAAAAAAAACTCCAGCAAAAAAATATTAAAGAACAAAAATAATAAAAATTACCAGAAGAAATTAAACAAATCAAAAGTAATTATTTAATATCAAAAATAATCACACTTTTTTTATTACTATTTTTTTCTAGTGACTACTGGTTGACATTTTTGAATTCTTCCTGAATACTAGTTATTCCATAGCAAAAACACTGATAATTCATCTACGAAAAATGTGCCCAATCTGTAGTCATTATAATAAATAATCGTTAATTAAACAGCCTGAGTAGGCTTATACTTTTCATAAAGCTTATTAAATATGTAGTTTAAAGAAAGATAGCGTTATATGCAGTACTATGGTACACATTAAGGCCATACTATTACGCTTAAGTATCAAATAAAAGTTTTAAAAACCGAAACATATGTATGTATATCACATAGGCATCCACTTTTTACTAGCCCATAAACTTAACTTCTGTAACGCCCAGAAATTTGAGCTCATTCAAATATTTACTACGCTGCATACAATTACGTTCGTTATGTCCTCTGCGTCGACATAACAAACAGATTATCACTTTATCACTCCAACCAACAAAAGGTGTATGTTTACAATGTTTACGCCACTCCGTGCAACCGAATTCCGTATGCCCCTTTTGCCGACAAATCCAACAATACTGATTTGCTTGATATATTTGACAATCATGCTCTTCCGCTTGGGTACACCGTCTACACGTTCTACAATGTACATAATTTGGTTTAACACAGCAACCACAAAGATCACAGTGCTGATAAGTGCTACCATTTTTCGATGGACACATATCACACTTGCTACAATGACGATTCTCCAAAGCAGTATACCGCTGGCAGGTAGCACAATATTTGTATTCCTCCTCAACGGGTAGTTTTAACAACTCCAATGGTATATTTGTGAAAACACGTACTGGCGAACCAAGTTTGCGACTTTTTTCACCGACATCTGTGTATGATGTGTGATTGGTATAATTGACTTTGTAGTCGCACATGCGCATATGGGGCATTTCTTGTTGTATATAGTGTTCGGAAAAGTATGGGAAGATCCAAAATATAGGCAATGTTTGATGCGGTAATTGATTTACTGTATTAAAAAGGCGTGTTATTTGACGTAAAGATCCGGCTATGGGTTCAGTGCGGCAGCCAAATGGTGGATCGGTGAATATCATGAGATGTTCATTGCTAAAGGTATAAAAATGGAAAGGGTTATACCAAGTTTTGAAAAAGCTTAATTAAAAAAAAGGCACTATGGTGGGATATGTAAAAATATTATTGGTTTACTTACGGGGTGCATATTAAAAACTCTTCAAATTTCTGGCGTTGTGCTTTATCAAAGAAATGATTATTACACATATTATACCATGCAAAGCAATCATCGTCAAAGAAAAAGAACATGCGATGATCAAAATCCAATAGAAAACTGTTAACGCCACGGGAGCTATTCCGCAGATGTGCATGTAAACGTGGAGCTCCTATACATATCACTTTACTGAAATTTAACAACAACATTAGTGAGACGCTCATAACACCAGCCAAAATATATACGAACTTTATACCCAAACTCAAAATACAATTTGTAAAAAAATTTAAGGCCTTGACATCGAAAAAATATTGCGCTTGTACTTTATCATCTTCGAGTGGACGCAAAAAGCTTGTTGGGTCACACAATAAATCTACAGCGACGTTCGTTACTATCTCATGATTGCTATGATTTAGCTGCTCATTGGGTAACAATGGGGCATTGCAGTCGAGGCAGTAGTGCAGCTTAGTGCCGTCGCGGGCATCCAGCAACTATAATGTAACCAATTTCAATAATAATTAAAATCATTCAAAAAAACACTCACCTTCTGGCGCTGCTCCTTCAATGCAGCTGTGAAATTTTCCAAATCATAGCGTCTAGCTATTTTTTTTGGAGTTACATCCTCTACTGCGATATGAAAATTGCACAAACGCTTATCACGGTGTGCGGCACAAGCATAATAAGCTCCAGTTTCTCCACCTGCATCTTCGGTATATGTTGGCATTTTGAACAGTAATGTTGGTCCATGTGGACAGTGAGGATGCGGGGACGTGTCTTCCTCTTCAGCAGGGTAGATTATTTGCAGTTTATTCGGACTATCCATTATCCAGTGTGCTTGTTTTAAAATATGGAATTATTTGTTTTCCTTATTGCAAAATTAAATAGCGCGGTTTTCTTAGCTTTTGTTGCCGGTGAATGACAATTCAACAGCTGTAAGCTATTAGGTCTGTTCGCATCAAAGTCTAGCAAGTATTACCCAAAACCAAGCAAACTCAGCTACTATGGATATGGCATTGGTTTTGCTCTAACCTGCCCTTTATTTATTACGAAAAGCTCAGTTAATATTGACAGCCATATCGAATTAAAACACTTCTTGGAACCAATCTTCTGGAAATCAATGTCCATAGTTAATGGCATACCATACCCTAGCAATTGGCTCATATTTATAGCCTAGGCCATGGCATACTCATACAGGTAATATCGGCGCTGTCATTCGCTAAAACGTCAAAACAGGCATTCGCAAATACAAAATATGGAAGCGCATGCTTTACAAAGTTTGACAGTTTAGGGAAAATGAAAATGAAATAAATCTAATCAGCTGCTGAGTTTGGTAATGGTGCAGTTTAGGGGGCCCACCCAAAACTCGACCAAAAAAGTCGAGTGGGGTGTCAAAAGACGCGTATTTACGTCTAGATTTAGAATCTGAAATGAAATTTTTGTTTTTTTCAACCGTTCAAAAGTTATGAGGCGTGATCCATGTTTTTTTATGTACAGAACACCTTTCCGCGTAGGTGGCCTTCGGCCGCGCTTCAAAAAATAACCCTGGGCTACGCCATTCCAACTCAGGGTGTGTGCCATAGCCGTGGCTACCGCCACGGTGATGTCCTTCCGCGTCCCACGTTTCCACTCTTTTTCACTTTTTTGGCTCAGCCTAATATGCCATTACAACAGAAACATGAAAATGACAGAAAATTGTGAACTTTAACTGCAAATAACTTTTGAACGGTTGAAAAAAACAAAAATCTCATTTCAGATTCTAAATCTAGACGTGAATACGCGTCTTTTGACACCTCACTCGGCTTTTTTGGTCAAGTTTTGGGTGGGCCCCCTAAACTGCACCAGTACCCTGAGTTTATATTACCTGTATACGTATGTCATGGCCTAGGTCAAAGAGCATAATTTTACGGGCAGATACCGCAGTGAATTACTTCCACCAAACTCAGTTTCAATTCAACCCTGTATAAAAGTTCATTTCTAAAACCCAGCAACCCTGTCGCCAGGGCAAATTCATCCGTTTTATGTATACATACAGAAGTCAGTGACAGCGATTTTAGCTATGGCCACCGACGCACTTGAGTGATTTTTGAATTGTGCTAAAGATTTGTGTTTTGTTTATTTGTTGTTTTATATTAATATTTTCCAATTATCCCTAATTTTTGGTGAGTTCTATGAGCAAATAAAGTTTTCAACTTTAATAATCTGTTAAATTACGGTTAAAAATAGTGAAAAATTAAGTGTTAAAAACTAGTTGAAAAGTGCAGGAAATTGGGACGCATTACTCGTTTCCCTATTTTTTCTTTGAGCGCTGCTTCAAATGGGCGCTGCAGCGCCATACCAAGGCGCATAAGTATGTGTTTGGTTGTGTGTGCGTTTAGGCGAGCGTCGTAGTTTTTTTGTTGAACATGTTTCTTTTCTTAATGTTTTTGTTGCTGTTGTATAAAGCAAACAGGTTTTGGTGAGACATACATAAATATGTAACACGGCCGACTACCAACAGAACCGAGCATATTGGTAGATTATACAGCAGCAACAATAACAAGTTTATTGAAGGCATATAAGAAGCAACAAGAAATAACGTCAACAATAGCAACAACAAAAGCCAAGCCATTGACGACAAACAACGACGTCTACGTTGCCGTCGTAGCCGACGTTGTCAACTTTGTTGGGCAGCGTTTTTAGTGGGGTTAATGTTGGGGGAAATGGTGCGGAGTGGAAGATTGTATGGATAATAAACAGCGGGGGGCTGTAGTGACAAACCAGAATAAAAGCGACAAAAGAAAAACAAATTGATAAATAAAACTCGTCACAAGTGGGGCCACAGGTGAATTGGAGTGTATTTGGTTTAAGGCGGGACCCACACACTCAACTCGTTTTATTCGATTACTCGTATATCGAGATCGGTGTGCTTGGTTTGGATTTGCTTGTTTGACTGGCTTGCGCTACTTGTGGCAGCCATTGAACACCAGCAGCAAAGATCTAGCATAGAACAAAAATAGAAGATTTGAAAGTAGGTATCTATGATATAAAAATGTTTTATAAAACAATCGAACAAGCCAACAACGAAGACAAAAGGTCTAGCGGCAGCAAAGCTTCTTAGCTTGAGTGTTGGCGTTTTAACAGAAAGAATATTGAAAGCTTTTCAAGTATACCATTGATGGATTGTACGTAATATTTATAAAATATGTATGTATTTATGCATATATGTCCATATGTATTTAGTTAACTTGTGTTTATATTGCTGTTATTACCATTTTTCCCATTTCAAGGGTATTTGCGACAACGTGTCTGCCATAGCTAACTTTTATACATACATATAGTACATATTATACTTTTCACAAAAGTGCCTACCAAGTGGTATATAAATGCCGAGAGACATCAAGCATATATTTAAAAGTTGCCAATTGGAGTTGATGATGGAGCATTTTGTATGACATGTCATGCCGTATTCAAAGCAAAGTCACTAGGTGTTAATAGAATGTTATCTATGTATAACCCATTGAGGGCAACTCTTGGCAGATGCCGTTTTAGTCCCAAGAAAGATAACTGCAGCAAACGTAGTTGGTAAAGACCCAAAGAAAAAATATTAGCTCAGAACATAAATTATATGTCCACTAAAGCTTACAGCTTCATAAAAAATTATCTGGGAAACCAATGCCAAGTCCAAGTATATTTTTAAGAGACCGACCAATCCGGTTGGTCCGAAAATGATTGTCCCAATGCCAATACCCATCGACTATTCCAGATTATGAGGGACTATTGGGACAAATATATATAGGACTTGTCGCAAAAGATGCTGTATGAAACCACGGATAAACTTCATGTTCGCCTACTGCCACCTAATAAACTAAAAGTTTCTAGGCTTTAGTGTTGTTTTAACTGAGTAGGGTAGTGAAGCAGAATAACTAGGTAGGGTAAAGTGTTGAAATGCAATGTTTTAAATTATCTAAGATAATATACTACTCTGCATATCTTTTACAAATATTTATCAATCGGTTTATCTACTCTCCGCCGTGATCTGTTTCTGCTGCAACTGAACTGTACATACATATGTACATGTATGCACATATGTACAAAGGTAGATATAAAACCACATACTAGCAGCCAGTAGCTACTATGATCTAATTTTTACTGCACTTGTTGAGATACCTTAGCTTCCGTAGCATACATCTGTAAACTGTAAGTACATACATATGTACACTGTTGTGCTGTAACTGGTGTGCATACATATGTATGTGTACAACTGGATTGCTTCATACTTATAATTCCAAATAAATGTTTAAGGATTGAACTACTCCCATGGATTTGACTTTGCGTCATACATGACTTGGCTCTCTGAGAATCGTTACATCTATGTACTGGAATTACTGAAGGAATACGAAATAATAATAGCCTCAGGATAACATAAATATACAATTACGGGACGAAATTTTAGCGAAACAATCCCCTTATTTTGTTTGTAGGTTTTTATTTTCAAACGGCTCTGCGTCAAGTATTTTGAATTTTTTGTTGAGAGAAGCTTTAGCTATATGCCATTTTCATGATTTTCTTGGTTCTCTGTAGAAAAGTTTAAGGTCTGGAATCTTGGACACTCTCCGAATAATAAAGTGCAAAGTCATTTTTTTCCACAAGTTCCACTAGAGGATATTTATGACAGGTTTCGGTAATGGAAGTACGGATTAGACAGCCCGACTTGCCGGCGAGTTTACATTCAAACCTCAATTTGCTATATTTTGCACGTTACTGTATTTCCATAAATTCTTCCGATTAGCATTTTTATCAAGTAGCGGATGAACAATTGCATTTTAGTTTAGTTTATTTCAAGACCAACCCAATACGTTTGAAGCTTTAATTAAATGAATTTGGAACTTAAAATTCACATACAAACAAACCTCATTTACATATTTCATTCATGGTTTTGAAAAATTAGCGCAGCAGAGTAGCACAGCATCTCTTGGCTGACGATACCTTATCGGGTCAGGGTGGTGTTTTAAGTGGGCGCTGGCTGCTTATTCATACATATATGTATATGTATATGTATATGTATATAACTACTATAGTACTATATATAGTACACAAGCTCATTGAGACTCGCGTAAAATTTAATATAAAACCGCAACTTGTTTTTATCCAATATATGACGCTGAGTTTTACAAACTTCCATATGTACATACATAGATACATACATACGTACATACATATATGTATCAGTTTGTATCTTCATAGATCAGACATTTTTGTACGTATAACTACCATTTACTTATGTGCATAATTTATAAGACAATTAAACCTGACAGTGGCATGTGATCATCATAATAACAACAGCATCCATTGATGTGACGTTTTGTACTTTTATATTACAATTATTGTAGAATCTTTTGCTATTCAACAATTATAAATATACTATAGTTCGACACTGATCATTAGTACTGTGCGATCGTTCGTTTTCTGATTTGCGTAAGTAATGGGCACTGACATGCATACATACATATTTGCACAATCACCACCAATTCATTGCAAACACCTGTAGGCACCTAAATAGTTATTTGACGGTTATTTAGGTATGCAATTAACCATATAATAACTACAATATATGTATATAAGATTTTTTTTTTAATCATTCCAAGTAAAGTCAATGATTCATATGAAATACGCGAACTGCATTGGAAGTATTTATCGGCATCCCATTAAATTATGAATGCACCACATGGCATATAAATTTATTTTCTTCAACATGAAAGCAACTGAAAATTCAATTTACAGACGTTTTTCTTTGGCTTAGTTGCTGTTTTCGAAGGTCTAGGGGAATTAAGAAGTTTAGTCCGCCATATAAGTCGAAGAAAAGGGACGTTTGAACAAAGAAGCTTCACCCAGAAGGCTTTTTCTTCACACGAATTCCGATGATGGAAAACTTAGTCCAACTTGGTGTTTCCAATTGGCCTCTATTATCGCTAACCGTTATATAGAATCGGCTATCTTTTGAATGTTGCATAAACTGCCGCGATAATGACTTTTTTGACCTCTTGTATCTTGGGTCAAACAAATTACAACCCTATCGTTTTTTTTTTTTTTTGAGTAGCGACAGAAATACTTTTCTAAGTTTTTAGGAAAGTGCTGTCTGTACGACTTCTCTTCTTAAGGTTTTTTAAGTTGTTGTTAGTTATATACTTACATATGTATGTACATACATAGATAAATAGTCTAGACTGTTAAACGCCAATTGTAGAAGTAGATTAAGTCACTCCAACTGATATGATTATTCGTACTTTGAACTCGACTCAAGCAAATTGCATGGTTTCTTGTATTTGAATTTTAAAACTAGACATGACAAACAGAAATGAGTAATCAATTAAGGTTGAGGGATAATTGTTGCTACAAGGGCAATGAATTACATATAAAAGATACTTACTTACATATTCACTTCCTTTATTCTAAAATGGGAATGCTCGTGTAATATTTTAAATAGAAAAATTAAATAGAAAGTGAGAAATGCAGCATGTCAAACTGAGACTAAATAATAAATTCGCGGAATGCATACATTTCGCATATCCAGCAACAAATATAAATACATACTTTTGTAAATATATCAAAAATGTATTTATTAAGCTCGATGCCAAACCTAGAGATGGTTTTTGATATCGGGGTTTATATTACTCTGTGTTAGATATCGGGAATGGCAGTGCAAATAACAAAATAATCGCAAATTACTTTGAAACTTGGTGTCGGGATGGGCGCTCGATCGCTGTTGAATATTTATTTGCACACCCACCTCTAGCCGAAACCAAACAAAACTTTATTTACATTAAATTTTAGCTAACACCTCTTTTGAATACAATGCGCAATTATTTGTTTGCTTGCGAATTAGTTTGAAAAGAACAAACGCAATCGATGCACCAAAATTCACAAAATTTGGTTAACACTGTGTGCGGGTGATGTTAAAAATATTCAAAAAAAATTTGATTTATTTGTTTTTACTAAAAAAAATTTTGACGAAAAAATTAGCAAAAGAAGAGTTGTTTTACGCTGCTGTGAAATTAAATAACCATTATCAATGTTATGCTTCGTTTCATTATTTCTCTGCTCAACCTCGCTATGAAACACCTTTAAACACCGGTGAAAAGTTTCAGTAATTATTACGTTTTCTTTTTAATTATGTTGTTTTCCTCTTCTTTTCCTCCTTCTTCTTCTTTGTCGTGTTTGAGTTTGCCCACAACTCGAAAAGCGTAAAATCACATGAGTCATATGCGTCATTTTGATTGTTTGTGGTGTGAGAGCATCTAACATTTCTTCATTTTGTGGTTGTTTTTTTCCACTTTTGTTTACTCTTGTTGGGGTGGTAGTTTTATAATGAAAGTTTCTACTATTTGTTAGTACCTACGCGACTATGAATGATACCAACAGTACTTAGTTTGTGCATTGTGCGACCAACACAGTAATTTATACCGTGAGAATGCAAATTTTTTTTTTTTTTTTTGCTTTTTCTTTAATGGTACTTTTGAAAGTTGACATTGAAATCTACTATTAGTTTTAATGTGTCATATTAGCAAGTCATTAGAGGGACCAGAAATCATTCCCGCGTTAGGCGGGGCAGTGCTGGTACCGGAGTAAAGACGAGTTCAATAGAAGTTGGAACTATCTAATCAGCTGATAGCTACTACTTTCTCGAATTTTGACAATACAAGTTCCGGTGTAGTACGATTTTGATAGTGAACCTACGAATTATAAAAACAAAATAATTTGGTGCCTATCAGTAACAAATAACTCCCATAATTTTTATAACAAATCAAAAAAAAAAGGAGTGAAAATTTGTTATTGTTATGTTTTACAAAATTGTGGAAATTTAATTTATTTACATACATATGAAGGGCTTAGAACCAAAAGGATCTAAATAACATCGAGGTTGAATTGAGATAATTAAGGTTAAAGTAAATTACTTATTGTAAATTATTTTGGGTAAATGCGTTTGAAATGATTCCTGTCTAAATGAATGCAGGTTAGTCAACTAATTCAAAGGATGTTTGCTGCAGATGGAAAATAACTGTAAATTTCCAAAAATTATTGCAAAAATTTCCACAAATTATTGCAATAAAATTTCGAAGGTTGATTGCTCGGCTAAAATAACTTTTAAAAACTTTCCGAGTATGTAGTCTTGTAGCCCGTTTAATTTTAGTATAATAAAGTGCTAAACTTAATTTCGTAGGACGTCTATAGTTCTATATAATTTCCTATTCAAATATGAGCTAATATCTAATAAAAAAACCTGCCAAAAATCAGCGAGACTTCCTACGAACTTAAGTTTAGCACTTTATGATACTAAAATTAAACGGGCTACAATACTGCATACTCGAAAAAATTCTACATGTTATTTTGGCCGAGCAATTCAATTTTATTGCTTGGAGGAGCGTACTTAGATCCTTTTGGCTCCAATCATCAATGCAATAAAAATTAGTACGCTTTGGTCTGGCAAATATATGGCACTACAATGTCCGAAATTACTCGGAACTCTTTGCCAAGAATAAACACATTTCACTATACAAATATGGGTATAACTCAATTTAAAAAAAATGTAACTTAGATCCTTTTGGTTCTGAGCCCTTCATATGTAATTGAATCGGACTCGTCTTGTCGCTCCTCAAAGGACTGTTAAGTTTCTAGACATCTTCCACGATGAAAAAATTAAAAAAAATTAAAAACATGAAGACGTATCAACATACGATCCGATCAAGGTTTGTCAAGCGCTGTTGCGTCAAACGATTGTGATGGGTTAGAGTGCTTTTTAAATTTTTTGAATTTCCTTAAACTCATCATATTCAGCTTGACAAGCCAAATTGTTTGATTGAAATATTAAATGAAGTGGATTTATGAAATAAAAATTACTAAATCAAATTCATTAAAGTTCAATATGCCTGTATGTATGTATACATATACACATACATACATATGTACATACTTATTTTTTTTACATAATTGCCTAAAGCTAGATCACAAATAAATAAATAATAATCTCTAGTCGAACTGGTTTGATATGAGAGCGGAAGACGCTTGAAAAAAAGAAAAGATAAACACAAAGTAATTGTTTTAAAAAAAACATGTGTGTGTATATACTATACACATATATAAACGTGCATTAGACTGTTTAAGAAAAATTATTATTTTTTTTTTATTTCACTATGGTGCTCACTCGAAAAATGTATAGTCGCGACGTTTTTGTGAACTGAGGTTTTTCAAACTTTAAAATAATTAAACTTTTGATGAATATAAAATTACATCGGATCTAGGATTGTTTTTTTACTTACGCAAGCTTATCAAATGCATATCTGTAATATATTATTTCATTTACACAATATAATTAGTCTGTTTAATTTTAGTAACGGTGCTTATCTCGATTTTGATACTTTATTTGATGTTTTTAAAATTCACCGAACTATCGATAACTCAAAAATGGGATTTTCATAAACTTATTTATTTCTTAGGAATTTTTCAAACCTGTTTTAAAAAAGCGTTAAAAATTTCATATTTTCTCAAACTGACTAATGTACATTTATACTATGTATGTGTCCATGCGTTGATCTTCCGCTAAGTTAAATTATCCATATTTTCACACGCGGTTAAAATAAATAAGTTTCGCCGTGTGTAATAATGATTTTTTTCTTTTCAAGATTTGAGTTAATTCATCTGGCAGGCATGTAAACGTGCCTAAATTCGTTATTCTATATTTATATCAAATTTATGTTGCAGTTACAATTAAAATCATATTTTCGAGCAGGCGCATTAAAGCAAAGTGCATTTGTGTTCTTCAAAAAAAAATTTTAGATAGAGCGTGTTTGAAAAATATTTTGAAGTAGGCTGATCTACCACTTAGCCGTCGATATTAACCCATATCTCTCTATTACTACTTTTGAAACAAGACAGTGTCGGCCATTATTCAAATGGGTGACTCTAACCGAGCCTTTCATAGGCCCACATCCAGTTTAACCAACGAAGCTACCTTAAGAGCTAAATATCTATTTATGTGAAAAATGTCATTTTCTAATTCTCATGCACATCATTGAAATCAAAATGTAAACATGTTTTATCCTATCAATAACAATGTATGGGCACACATTGGTCTGATTTGATTTTTGTTGATTTTAGTGTTTGTTGAGTTTTCGAGAGATGCTGTCGTTGTAAACAAGCAAAAGTAAAGCCAACTGATTATTGATGTCGCGTCACTCTTGCTACCCATCTTTATTGTCGTCTAGCTGGATGACAAATTGGCCTTGGTATTGTTGGTGCTGCTAGTTTTTTGATTTCTGTCACATTTTTGCTTAATTATCAGTAAGTCATGTGTGAGAAAGTTGTAACAATCGCCATTGAACTAGATTATCTTTAGTTTCTTTTTGCTGGGGTTTCATCCTTAACTTCACATAGTTTCGGGCGTCGTGTTTGTAGATTTTTTTTTTTTCACCTATTAGGGTCCTTTGTACATCGCGTGCTTGTATGCATATTCTGGAAATTTTCAAACGCAGTATGACAGCACCGCTGAGGTCACGTTTTTTTGTGTTTGTGGAAAAACCTTTTACGTTATCAAACAGTGTGTTAAACTGTGCAGAGGTGTTGATAATTTTATAAATACATATGTAAATGTTTAACATAGTTACGAGAAAAAATAAGGCAGTAAGCATTTAAACAAAATAATCCGATGACAAGAATAAAAATAAAAGCATACAAAAAAAAAGAAGAAAACAAAGTATGATAATTTAAAGCAATGTAAATAAAAAAATAAAATAAAATATGTACATAGGTAATTAAGGAAAAAAAGGTATAGAAAAAACAATTAAAAGCTGAAAAAAAAATAAAGAAAAAAAATTTAAAGTTTAAAAGAAAATTTAAAACACAAGTGAAAGAAAATTAAATGTATGTACTTACATACATACATAGCATCTAATATGAAGATCAGTAAACAATTGGACCAAAATATCGCTAAAAAACTGCATATAATTTATTGATTAAAAAAATGTTCAGTCTTAAATATACTTGTTAAATTAAAAAACAAAACACAGCAGTTTTTGACGATACAAGTTTTGAAAATGTGTATTTGAACAATTAAAAAATAACTTGAATGAAAAAACCTTAAAAATAATTTAAAATTAAATTAAGACTCAAAAAATGTCTACGATAAAATTTTAAATATATAAACACAAATAAAAAGAAATACGAAATAATAAAAAAAAATAATAAAAAACAAGAAATAATAAAAAAAAAGATATAATAAAAAAAAAGAAATAATAAAAAAAGGAATAATAAAAAAAAGAAATAATAAAAAAAATAAGAAATAATAAAAAAATATGTAATAATAAAAAAAAATAAGAAATAATAAATAACATAAAAAAGAAATAGAAAATAATAAAAAAAAATTAGAACAAATAAAAAAATAAAAAATTAGAGATAAAAAAAGAAATAATAAAAAAATAAGAAATAATAACAAAATTAAGTTAAAAATAATAAATCACAATTAAAAATAAAATTAAAATAAATAAAGTAATACATCAAACGTCATAAAATTTACTGAATGTTACAATTACAAACTGAATAAAAATTAATTTTTAAAAAGCTTGAGAAAAAAAAATGTTGTTTTTTTTTTGAAAAATCTAAATTTTTGAAAAAATAAAATTTGTGTTATATTGTAATTGGAAATTTATATGGAAATGTTTGTAACTCCTCCCTGCTGTTTTTTGTTGGATTTAAATATTGTTGTCGTCTTTTTATTGCAAAAACTAAAATACGTTAAGCCGAAACTTAGTTTTCAATTGTATTAATTCTTCGAATTTGCAAGCAATACATTTTCTTTGCACACAACTGTGTATTATTATTTTGGGAAAACCCGTACGTGCTTTCCACAAAATGTTTCCAATTTTCAGACGTGTCAACATGTGTGTGATATGCAGCAGTGCAGGCTGCTATACAACAAAGGACACGCGGCAACAACTAAAACAAACATTAGAAATATACGAATTATAAGAGAGCGAGTAAATTTACGAAGGTACTTGACTGTTGCACGGCCGAAGGATTTTCCAATTGTCATTACACGATTAGCGCGCATAGACATACATTCCCAGGCTCATTAAGCTGTGCTTTGCAAATTTAATTCCATTGAATGTGGCACGTAGAAGTACACAAAAATTTGCCATGACCAACACAATTGTGATTTAGTTAAATATTCTAAAATTGCTGCTAATATGTACCTACTAATGTCTAATTGTTTGTAATCTTTTTTTAATTCGCTAAATTTGGTTTCTTTTGTATTTTGCAGGTATTTAATTTACATTGTATTTTGGAATCCAGACACAAAAACGCTTTACTGCCAGCGCAGCGTGTGTTTGCGTACAACGCTTACCACTGCAACGGACAGGTCTAGCAGAGATCTGAGCGCAGCAGCAATACTGCCGCGATCAACATCACAAAACGTTCGTATTTCGCCTGTCAGTTGCGATTTGGATTGCTAAGCTTAATGTTGTTGGTTGAGAACGTGTTTCATAATATTTTTGTAATATGTGTCAATTCATGTGCAACAACAATACTTAGCTGCTGGCTACTGCTATTCAGTTCAATATTAAAACAGACAAATAGTTTAACGCCCGTCAAAGTATACAAACGCTGCCGATGTTGTAGCCAACGCAGCTACTGTTACTGATACAAAACTATAAATTAAATGGAAATTTAAGCGTAACAATTAACTTAAACTACATTTTACGCTGTAATAGATATTTTTGTGTGCCAGAAATAATAAGCAATTAAAAGCTGTACCGTAGAAGAAAAAACAAAAACAAAAAAATCAAATTGTGCATACATGCAAACAAATCGCAAAAACATACATACTTATATTATAAACAAAATAACAATAATTATAAATTATTGCAATGCAAACAAAAAACCAACAAAAAATTCGTACAAACAAAAGCGTGTTTGCCATTAAAACGCTAATTAGCTGCGGCGCGTTATATCCAATGTTGCTGCTCCAGCTGTTCGTGGTGGCTTTGCTGCCGCATGCCATGCACGCTTGGATGCCCGATGTACGCCCAGATTTACAACCAAGTAAGTGTGTGTTTGCTGTTCTAGTGCAGTTGATTAACATTTCCGTTCTTTAAGCTCAAATTTATTTTGTATACCCAGTAGTGCTAGCTAGCAAGTAATAAAAATACTAAGATAAATGTGAAAAGAAAAGTGAAAATTAAAAAGCAAGAAAAGTAAATAAAAAAATTTCGAAATAAATTTTCTTAAAAAAGTAACAGCACAGTCCAGCGCAAAATGTCACACAAATTCAAAACAGAACTGCAATATAAAAACAACGAAAACAAATTTTAAGTGTAAAAACGAAAAGTGAAACTAAATAAATAAATAAAAAAAAAACTGGAATATAAAAAAAATTATAATATTTTAATAATATTATTTTAAATATGAATAAAATAAATAGTTGGATTCTACATACTTTGTATACAACCACCAGGCTTTGTTGAACTAAGTTCACACAGAGTAAAATTAAAAAAAAAAAACAATAGGAAAAAAGAAAAATAAAAATAAAATTGGAAAAAAGAAAAATAAAAATAAAATTGGAAAAATTAAAAATTAAAAAAAAAAATGGAAAAAAGAAAAATTGGAAAAAAGAAATATAAAAAAAAATTGGAAAGATTAAAAAAAATTGGAAAAATTAAAAAAAAATGGAAAAAAAATTAAAAAAAAATTGGAAAAAAGAAAAATGTATTAGAAAAAAGGTTATTGAAAATAAAAAGTATAATATTCTTCTTGGCGAGCTTTTTTGCTTAGGTTATTGCTATGCGGGTTCGAGGTCTGTGTTATGGAATTAAAACACAATTGAAAAAAATTAAGAGTTTATGAAAATTAAAAAATTTATTAAAAAATATGAAATAAGAAGAGGAATAAAATCAAAAGATGGTAATATGTCATAAACAAATGAAAGTAAACAAGAAAAAAATGAAACTAGCAAAAAGAAAACAAATAAAAATTAAATGAATGAACAAGAAAAGAAAAGAAACAAAATATAAAACGAAAAGACACCTATAAAAAGAAAATATGGAAGGAAGAAGGACAAGAATATGAAAAAAAATTTTTTTTTAGATAAAAATAAAACAAAAAATAAACAAAAAACAAGAAACGATACAGAAAACATAAAAATGAGGGATATAAAGAAAACTATTGAAAACGCACAAAAAATAAATTTTAAATGAAAACAAAAAAAAATTTATTGTCAGTTTTTTCATAAAGGATTAACTGAAAAAAGAGAAACAAAAGCGCAGGCTTGGGCTTTTAAATCACTTATAACCGATTCCTCACTACTGGGTACATAATATATACTTCCAACCAAACTTAGTTTGTCGTACTTGGTTCTATTTTAAATTTATTCATTATGCATATCATTAAATACAATCATTTTTGTTCTTCTTTAAATTCTAATTTACCAAAGAACAAGATAAAATCATTGCCAAGTTCCTGGGTAATAGTACGGATTATTTTAAAATTTTGGCCTATGACGATGCAACCATATTAGTGGGAGCTAAGTAAGTTTCACACAAGTCACTAACCTCAATTCCATAACAATTACTTATTACCACCCCTCTCTCACTTATGCACATACAGAGATATTATGTACAACATCACATTGGATGGTTTGCGTGAAATAAGTCGCTTGGAATGGTTCTCATCTGATGCTGATCGGGAATTGTGCGCACTGAAGGGTAAACGTGAAACTGATTGCCACAATTACATACGCGTTTTTGCACGCCTCGATAATTCTCAATTACTATTGTGTGGCACAAATTCATATAAGCCACGTTGTCGTCACTATGCTCCAGCTACAAGTGAGCTAAGCGCCGCTGCTGGTTCTGGACAACGCTATGAGATTGTACGTGATGTGGAAGCGCAAGGTCTTTGTCCATATAGTCCGGCACATAATAGCACTTACTCTTTTGCGGAGGGTCAACTTTATAGTGCTACAGTTGCTGACTTTTCCGGCAGTGATCCATTGATTTATCGTGAAAACTTACGTACCGAACAATATGATTTGAAACAGTTAAATCAACCAGATTTTGTTGGTGCTGTGGAGCGTGATCGTTATGTTATGTTTTTCTTTCGTGAAATATCAATGGAATATATGAATTTCGGGAAGGTAAGTGAAACGCGCATGTGTTGAGTGTGGTGTTACATTTTTCGCGTAGAGAAGTTCTCTCCTTATCACAACAAATTAATCATGTTAATTTTCCTGCATTCTCTTTCAGACGATTTACTCGCGCGTTGGTCGCGTTTGCAAAAATGATCGTGGCGGTCCCTATACACTTTCCAAGAGTTGGACTTCATTTTTGAAAGCACGCCTAAATTGTTCAGTACCTGGCGAATTTCCATTTTATTTTGATGAAATTCGTAAGTATAAATTTAAATTTAAACACTTATACTCATTATTAATATATAACATCTTTTGTACAGAGTCTATAACGCCTGTTGTCGAAAGCGGTTCAAGCTCACTAATCTATGCTGTTTTTACAACATCCGTAAATGCTATTCCCGGCTCTGCAGTATGCGCTTTCAATGTAAATGATATTATGGATGCCTTTGAGGGTGCCTTTAAATCACAAAAGGATAGCCAATCACAATGGTTGCCCATACAGGATGAACAAGTGCCTGAACCACGTCCAGGAAAATGTGTTGAAGATTCACGCATGCTTTCTAGTATAGCGGTAAATTTCGCTAAAACACATCCGCTTATGGAAACGGCTGTATCTTCTGTATATGGACGTCCATTACTTACCAAAGTCAATCTACATCATCGACTCACTACAATCGCTATTGATGCACAAATTATGGCATTGAATGGTGAAACATATGATGTTGTTTATACGGGCACAGATGATGGACGTATAACGAAATTTATCAATATACCCACACCAAGTCAGCAGACTTCAGGCACCAATACGGGTGTTGATAAATTGAAAACAATTCTAATATCGGAAATGCAAGTATTACCAGCTGGTGTAGCAATACGTGAATTGGTTGTTTTCTCCAAATCCAATCGTTTGTTAGTTGTAAGCGACGGTAGTATACTCACTGTGCCGCTACATCATTGCGCCCATATTGTTGATTGTTTGGGTTGCTTGAGTCTGCAAGATCCCAACTGCGCTTGGGATCAACAAAATCATGAATGTAAAAGTCTTGTGGCCAAAAATATTAAATTTGGTACTAAAGCATTTTTACAAAGTTTAAATACAACAAAGAAAGCAGCTGCAGCACTTTGCCCGAAATATACACGCGGCACGCTAATGGCGGATGGTCCGCATATTAGTGGCGGTGGTGGTGTTGTCGGCGTGGTTACTTCAAGTGTTGGTATTGATTTAGTTACCGTACAACAACCGCAAGCTATTGAAGATTTAGCCAAGAAATTCCATTATACGAAAATTGGCATGCAGGCTGATGCGGGTGCTAGTAATATGTTGCCTGAGAGCAGCATAGCTGCTGTTGAAGTGCCAACTGATAATGCTGGCGATTTGGATGCAAGCACTGGTGTGGGCAATGATTATTTGCTTAATAGTTTTAGTGATGAAAATAAAATTACGCTACACTCAGTTGATCCAGATGATTTGATGCATTCGCTGAGTGGTGAGTTTAAATCTAACGTTATAATTAATTTTATTTGTTTTACTTTAATTATTATTTTACATTTTCAGATCCCTTGCTCTCAGAAGCGACAATAAATGAGAAGAAATTAAAAGTAGCTGGCAAGAATTTGTATTGGGCACTTGCTCTCATAACATTTGTTGTGGGCCTTATACTTGGGCATTATACTTCGAGACGCATGTGTAAGGCGACATCGTTACACGCAAGTCATCGCAATCATTTTACTTCAAATTCGTAAGTTTCAGTGGACTTACAAAATCTCTCCCACATAAAAAAGCACCAGTTTTTTTAGTTTCGAAAATTTATAATTCTCTTTCTCTTCTTCCAGACAATTTGGCGTCAAACATCACAATACCGGCAAAGATATTAATCTCCTTATGAATCCAAATCATTATAGTAATCAGAAAAAACCTAATCTCGATTTAGAAAAGGATCGCAGTCATGAATGTAAAAATTCAACAGAAAATCTGGAAAAGGAAATACCCTGCAAGACGTCCACGTTAACGAAGGTTAAACGTACATATATATAATTAATGGCTTATTTGCAATGCATTGCAAAGCATTGTGTTGCATTTAAAAAAAACTAGTGGAATTTTTTTTTAAATAGCTTAGTTTCTAATTAATATTAATTTTTTCTGTTTGTCTTTATATTAAGGTGAGCGCATGCGTGTGCGAATGTAGTGAGAGAATGTTGAGCGTGACGTGACGTTTTGTGACTGATTGTTTTAGTTTAGGTGAAATTACAAATATTGCGAAAGAGGTTTTTGCATTACAGGTATATACACATGCATAGATAGATTGTGTATGCTAACTTAAACCGTCTATAAAGGCAGTATGCAGTGCAAAAGCTAAGCTGTGCTGAAGTGGACAAGCAATGTGGAGTTTGATTTAGCGATTAGTTTTCGCTTAGGGAGAACTTTATACTTCTGAGATTTTGTACCTAAGTCAAGCATAAGCTAGTTTGTGGATGGACTAATTGGGGTCTTAGATTAGCAGAGATTAAAAGTAATCGTAGATTTAGAAATACTATGCTCAACTTACCCACTGCACATGCTTAGCTATGCCTGCTATTGTAAGTCTTAATTTTTATGTTATTTTTTTGTTAATTGGCTTAGATGTATGTGTATTGGGGTAGAGCTAAATAAGTTGTTTTAACTTAGTTTTGGGGATGGTATGTGAAGCATTTAGAATTTGAGTACATTTAAAAAAAAAAAAATGTTGTATTTCGCTCCACCCCAATAAACATTAATTTAAGTTAAGAAAAAATTTATCGACGGCAGAGTGGAGAATCACCCCATTTTAATCTATTTTTCAAAAACGCCCTATCTCATATTTTCTTCAAATTTTGATTTAAAAACGCCCTCCTCAATTGAAAATATATTAAATTTTCATTGAGATAGGGTGTTTTTGAAACTCATTCTGATAGAATGAAATAAGGCGTTTTTAAAACAAAATCACAGTTGGGGCCTTTCTGAAAAAAAAAACTGAAATAGAGCGTTATTGAAAAATATTTTGAAATAGGGTGATATTTCACTCAGCCGTCGATATGCAAGTTTATTGTTAGTAAAATGGTAGCGGTAGTTAGTACTACTAGAGTTTTATATTTTTTGTATACATTAAAACCGTTATGAATTTAAGTACAAATGTAAAAATACATCTCAAGCTTATCGCTGTCTCTTTTTTCTCTCTGGGTGCATGCGGACATATCGAATATTGACAAACCATTTGCATTGCCAGTAGAATGTGAATACCTCCAGATACTGGAACCGCATTGCTAGTAATGAAGTTTAAATTTCATTTTACGTTTACTCGCTGTATTCTTAGAAAACAGTAAAATTTTACTTGTAATGCAAATCAAATCCCATTACCGGTAATGCAAATCAAAATGCATTATCACTGCTCGAATAAAATGCTATTAACATAGCATCTTGATACATACAAAATACGATACGCACAAAAGTTCAGTAATAATAATAACGAATAATAATAGAAACTAAATTAAATTTGCAAAAGCAAACAAGTATTAACGGAATTAGACTGAAAAGTTTACGAAAAAACAAAAATTTAAAAGGAGAAAATCTGATTAAGTTGAGGCTTATTGCTTGCAAATTATACATATATGAGCATATGTATGCATGTGTGTGTGGATAGACAAAAGAATATGGAACATTTTTAAGAGGCGCTGAGGCGATTTTGTTTTGAAAACGATGTAAGACAATTTTGTATGGAAAAAGTTGCATTTTTTTGGAACATGATTGTTATTATTATGTCAGCTTAATAGTAGTACTAAATGCTTTAAGACCGCTCTTAAGAAAAATATTAATATTGTGTTAAAATGATTTATACCACTTTAAAAAATAATGTGCCTATTGTTAATTGTATGAAAAAGTAGTACTTCGTAAGTTGTATGTACGTTTTCTTACCCCTCACGCCAACATCTTTTTGGCGTGCTTTTCACACACACACTTCCTCATGTACACATTTGTAAACATAATTCACTCGACTTGCACTTGACATTCATGCATGTGAACAAAAGAATTATTTTCATCAGATTCATAACAATTTTTTCTTCCTTAAGTATCTCATCATTGTACTATATTACTTTCACTTAATCACGCATTCTTTTGCATCTCTTGTTTTCTCCATTTACGCACCATAACACATTCCTTGTTATCTAGCTATTTGTCTGGCATGCGTAAAAGTCTATTCGAGCGCAAAATATAAACAACAATCTTGAGACAATTTTATTATTCATATTCATCAAGTTGCTGTAGGTCGTTACACTGTAAAAAAGTTATTGCCAGTTTTCAATAAATGAGAATTGGAAGATTAGTAATCAGGTCCTTTGATTTGGTATCACATGAAAAAATATGAAAAAAGTTGTTGTCAGTCCAACATGATTAACACAAAGAGCATTTAACCAGCGAACAAGATAGCCGAGTGACGACTTTTCGGACTCCTGCATTCACATCGAAAAGATCTAACTCAATCCAGTTCCTCTCAGAAGTGAAAGAAATTTGTGGAAGTGGATTAAAAAGGGAGAACGACACAGTTTCAATTTCCTTAGGGTTCTGTCAAATAAGTAAGGTGCTGCTTCGTCTATGAAAAATGAACTTTAGACTAGACCTTTTTGATGAAATTCATAGAGTTTTGAAAAATGTTTGTGCTGGCAAATTCGATTTCGCTTTTCTCGTCCTTAGGAGTCGTTCTCTTTGTAGTTTCCTCAAACAAATTCAATAAAAACCGGTCGCTTATTCACTAATAAATACTCTTTCGTTTGCTTTTCGAACTAAACTCAAATTAACTTTTAAAACAACTCATACATACTTACAAACATATTGACTAAAAACAAATAACAAATATGATTAAGCTTAATTGCAATAAAAACAAATAACAAACAAAAATGTACAAGAAGCTCAATTAGTTAGGAATTGAATTGATATTCATAATAGAATAAATAAATATGAATTAAAAAAAAAAAGAAATAATTTCGGAAAAACAGGGTCTGCAAGAGAAAGAAAAATATAGAGAATGTTTTTTTAGATTTATAAAAATTTATTTTAAAAAAATTGTTGCCTTGAAAAAGTTCAATTTTAAATTGAAAGGGTTTTTGGATATGAAAAAATTAAAAATTAGTAAATAGTTATTTTTAATAAAAAGCAAATATTTAAATATCTAAAAAAGAACTTTATAAAGTTATCAAAAACTCGAGAAAAAAATATATAAAAAAATGTATTTAAATTTTTTGAAAACAAACGCTTTGCAGCACCCTGTATAAGTAAATAAATTGCATAAAAATTAAAAACACTGTCTAATTAATTAATTTATAGCCTTATAAATCGAATTATGCAAAAAATTTCAACAAAAAAGTTATATTTGCACAAGCGTACTATATACAAAAACATACATACATAAAAATTAATATTAATTTAAGTTAGTCCGTCCGTTTAAGGAATTTTTTTATTTTGTTAAAGTAGCAATAAATGCGCGTATGTATAACTCTTAGCTATATACAATTTATATACATACTACAAACATAGATATATATATTTTATACAACTATGCCTACAAATACGAAATAAAATATATTTTAAGCTAGCATTTTAAGACGATAAACAAATTGGAATTAAGTAAAATACATACATACATATACACTTTATATAGCATAATTATTTTTTAATTTTAAATTGTGTCTGCGTATAATCAGGGTTTATACAAACTGTTGCACATGCGCTTGCGCAGCAAGTTCGTGGCATCTTTGAAACGTTTTATATTTCAGCTTAATGTTTAGACTATCACTTATATACAAACAGTTGTGATAAATTTCTTTTGTTTTTTTTCTGTTTGAATTTCAACAATCGAATTGTTCGTTGCGCTCGTTTGGCCAGCACCTTACAGTTGGAAGTCTTCCAGCGTATTTTTTTCTAAACCAAACAAAAACGCTTTTACGATTACAATTTGTTCGTTGTTGGAAATGAATGTGTTTTTATTTTTTTCTTAAAATTTTAATAAATAAAGTGCTTTTTTAAATAAAGAAAAAAATGCTCGTTTTTACTCGTGGAAGATTAGTTGGTATCCGCAAACCTAAATATTTTGTGGGTGTTACCAGAGTATAAACGTTTGCTGGATTTATGTACATACCTACCGTTGTTGGTGTAAGATCATGGTGGTGGAGTACAACAACAACATCAGTCATTCACAAAACTCATGCAGGAATTGGATCAAGGGAAGTATGATTTGTTCGTTACATAGTAAAACTATGTTTATCGATATTTTTACTTTTTCATCGATTATTTATTTTGTGTTGATTTTTATCGATTGCTAGATAATATTTTATTTTTAAATATATGACATTTTGATGTTCGCCTCGATTTTATTCGCTTTTTTCTTTTAAATTTCCATATATTTGTTTATTGATTGTTATCGAATATTTTACAAATAATCGAATATTTTCAAGTGTGTGCCTCTTTAATATATAATTCAGCATTGTATTCTATCAAAATTTATATATGTATATACTTTCAAAGATATGTTAACATCTTATATATTTTTACCATTTTATGGATTCTTGACGACTTCTATTATTTAGAGCATCAGTCATTTGCCAAAAACTCTGATAGTCAGGCTGTCAATCGAACTATCACTGGCGTGCATCCTATTTTTAGTAACACACATTATTGATTAACAGGGTTAGTAATTAATTTGTCAATGCTGATACTTGCATAAGACCTGAGTATTTGCTGAGTTGTCACCAATCAAACAGCTGGCCGGTAGGGTAGCAATGCAATTGCCCTTGCAGAATTGTGACAAGATTTCTTTGAGCTAAGCTGTCACTGATCAAGCAAATAGCGAAATTGTCTGGTGGGGTGCATAGTCGATTGTGCGTTTCGAGTGTCATAACTAAACAGCTGATCAATTAGCGAAAACAAAGCTCCCAAAAACTTTACCCATTGTGTACCATGTCAAGTGTGATATCTTAAGCATAGACGTCAAAATTTTTAAAAAAATTAACACCTGTTTTTTTATATTCTATGTTGGATTCATCCTGCATCTCGTTCTATCATTCGTTAGAAGATAGGAGCAGCGATGCGCCGCCATGCTGGAGTGCCTCAGATGTAAACAAAAAAACTGAAAAAACTCCATTTTGAAGTGCCTGTCAAACGTTTGACAGATAACATATCACACTTGTACTGATACACAATGACTTTACCTGGGAACTTATGTGTGTATATCAGCGCGGGAAACCGAAAATTATAAATAAACAATTAAAGACGAACATGAATGATACCGAATTCATAAAGGCATTCTTCTTCAGTCCTGTTGATGGCATTATTTCAAATTTAATTGAAGACGTAGCGACCAACAGAAGTAGTGTTGATATTAGCTTGCTCGCGCCAGATGAGCGTTATAAAAATCCACCGCAGAAGGACAAATGGCAAGAATTTGCACCAGAATATACAGATGATTTATTTAAGGAGCATTTCAGAATGTCACGTCGTACATGTGGTGTAAGTAAAGGAATACGCAAAGATTGAAATGTGTCACTACAATTGGCAAATTTCTTTTTACAGGAATTAGTGCGAATATTACAAGGTAAGATGCCCGGCAGAAGTGATTATTTCGCTGAATTGCCAAAAAAAGTTATATTCACAATTTGGTATCTGGCAAATCAAGAAAGTTTTCTTGCAACGGGTAAACGTTTTGGATTCGCTAAAAGTACGGCTTACAAAGCTTTCAGAGAAACTTTGTCTACACTTGCTGCTATACGCAAAACATATGTTAAGTTTCCCGATCGAAATGAAAGGAACAAAGAATCTTTGTTATTTCAAAGACGTTCGGGCGGTTTTCCCGGCGTTGTTGGCGCCATTAATGTATGCAATATGCCAATTAAAGCGCCGTCCTTATATCGTATGGATTACACTTTAGATAATATCCGCTTTTACCTGACACTGCAAGGTTTCTATTTTATTATTTAATAATTTTAAGGTATTGTATAATCAACCATATATATCTTATATTAAGGTATTAGCGATCATAAAGGCCGCTTTATCGACGTGGTTATTGGAAAACCAACAGAAATGCGTGATACCAAAGGTTTTAGACAAACCAAAATTTTTAAAAAATTAACTGACAAGGAATCATCTCTGCTGCCACCAAATTTACATATAGTAGGTGACACAGCATATCCATTATTAGAGCATGTTATGACGCCGTACCTCGATTGTGGCCAGTTAACTACACAACAACAAAACTACAATTTAAAATTACTGGCTTGTCATTCAGTTAATGCACAAGCTTTTACTTTATTAAAAGGAACATTTAAAAGACTAAACTATTTAGAAATAAATAGTACAGAAATAGGCAAGAATATGATATTAGCTGCGTGCACATTATATAATTTTTTAATAGATAGTAAGGAGATTAGTTTGCGAAGCATACAAAAGTGTACACCAGCCGTTCCAGAAAACATTGAAATTGCAAATGAAGTTTTTGTAGATGATTTTGGTGTAGCTAAAAGAGATGCAATAGCAGAAATGTTATTGTGAAGAGACTAATGTGATTGTTGTCAAAGGTTTAATATTAATTAAATTCATTCTGAAATAGTTTTGGCATTTTCATAAATGCGCCATACTACAGAAAATAAAGCCTCTTCTATTCCAAAAAAAAAACAGAATTATATTTAGGTCATTGTGTTTATTTGCTCAAATCAGACATTTCCATAAGTTATAAAATGGCGTTTACGAAGAGACCCATTGTTATATAAAAGGTGTTTCCAACAAAATAAACGTTCTTTTGAGGTATAAAAAACTGATTCGATTGTAAGATTGTTTTAAGTTATTCATTTCACAATTAGTTTAACAACACTTTGCCCTACTTAGGAAGCGCACCAATTCATAGAAAAGGACGTGGTGGGTCAATAGGGTTATTATATTGGGCCTCTTCCAGATATGAATTTTAAGCTCAACAACTCGACCCTTAACCCCATATTTGAATCTTTTATAATTATTAAAACATCATTGTTTTTTTTTTATTTTCATAATTTTTATGCACAATTTCCATATTGATTGCACCAAAACGGAACATTTCGTTTTTATTAGCTTCTAATGGCGAGGAGTTCACAAATTTAAACATATCAAAAGATTGCACTTTTTTACGAAAATTTTGTCTATACCTAAAATATATATTCGAGTATTTTTTAAGGCTCAAAGGTAAAATAAACTTTGGTGAATTTAAGATAATAACATCTCTGTTTGAAGTGTTACGTTTTGGTGTAGAGCTCTACATTTACAATCAGTTATACACATAATTTAAGTACACATGTTGTCCTAATTACACATAAATCTTAGTACTCTAATCTGCGGGAGTCCAAAAATCGTCGCAGTAAATCGTTCCGCTCTTGCATTATTTGATTGGTTTTCCTGAGTATGCGATTCAAATCTTCACTTGCGGCTGCTTTTCGTTCTTCTACTTTTAACATTTTTGCACGGACGTATTCCAAAGAATAAGACTTTTTCATCTCATTTGTTTCTTTGGTTTTTTCTTGTCTATCCTTTTTTGTCTTACGCCGACTCTCCTCATATCTATCTGGAGAGGATGGAGCTGAAGTAATACAAGATTCAGAGCTGAAAGATAACAGCGGCAAATTGGACGACACTAAGTTTGAAAGCGGATCAGAACTTAAAGCAAGGTCATTTCCAAACATTTCTTCAAAAGTTTCAAAATGTTCCCATCTAACACGTTTTCCGCCTGTAAAGTAAAACATTACACAAAGTTAAGGTTTATTTCGAATAATAGATTTTCTGTCTACCTGATTTTTTCATATTTATCTTAATTGTGCGATATGTTTTTTTCATGTTGCGCATTTTTCGGTCAAGTGTGTCCTCGTCAACATTATAGCCAGCTTGACACATGTTTCGCGCTATATCGGCCCACAAAGATTTTTTTCTTGTTTTTGGATCACGAAACTTCGGGTATCTCTCTCTGTACAATCGGATGAATAACTTGGTGGGATTGCCGCCCCATTTGAATGTGCCCGCTTCTGTATGATCAATAGTATGTTCTATAAATAGCATTTGCTTATTTGTAAGTTGTATATTCATTGACAGTAAAGTACCTATACCTTCTTTGTTTAGAGCTTCGGCATCAATCATCCTCAACTCCGTATTAGCCGTCGATTGAGTTACATAGGTTCGCAGAAATTCTTCATCTGCAAAAAAGTAAATAAAATTAGTAATGCATTATACGCTTTCACATATATATTTGCTTTAACCAGCACTTAATTTGGTGTGTAGATCCGTTTTTTCAACAATACTGTAAATACAATCGCCAACGCGATAATCAGCAGACCATACTTGATCCATTTTTGATTTTAATTCAAATGAACCCTCCGAAAAACTTCAAATACTATATTTAAATAGTGCATAAATAACTTGTTTTTCGCCAGACGTAGTTATGTTTGCAGTTGTATACGCTTCTTTGACAGATGTGAGGCAAGCGTTCCCAGTTATGGGAATGGTAAATCACATTGGCTGCATAAATCGATAACGACGGAAATAGATGTGCCATACTGTAACAAACATATGTACATATTCCTTTGTCTATAATATGGGGAATTGGTGAAGTTTGGAATACGCTTTTTGTGGTGAATTTTTTTTTAGTAACAATTGCCAAAAACCACCTTTCACAACACGACTATTGAAAATATGTCCACGAGTTTAAAGCCTCCTTGGGAAGAAGTTGGAACCATTTGGAACATGTAAATGGCGTCTTCCCAACTTTAGCTAGGTACTAACATCGAGTTTCACGTGAAACAGCTGTCAAAATCCATACAAAATTTCTTGTCGTGAAGTAGCCGTGAAATTTCGCTTGTATTTCACGGCAAAGTAGTACTCAGTTCACGGCGTGTAAATGTAGCGCAACATGACATTAGCAACATTTTTTCACGACTTTTTAAATTGACAATGTCATTTAAAATTGAGGGAAAAGTGACATTTCTTGAAATTTCTATGAATTTCTATTGTTTTGACACTCAAAGTTGCTAGCATTTTGACGTTTATTCTCATTGTTGCTAGCAACATTTCACGGCATGGAAAATGCATGTTTCTGGCGGAATTTCACGGCTGTGAACTTAGTACTTGGCTTTTTTGGGAAAGTGGCTAATAACAACATACAAGACAACAAATTTGTTAACGCTCACGGAGAGTTATATAGCCGACTTACAGCCTTATTCTGGTTTACAATGACTGACTATTGTTATAGCTCCATTAGAACCGTTCCTATCATTAATCACGGGGTAGTGACAACAACCATGACAATCAGCAGTCACGTGCCATGATTTACTTTGGCACAGCCTTTGATTTCGACTTAGTTTTATAAAAAAGTGGCACCACATCTCCTATGACAGACAGCGGCGTTCGCAGTAGCGGCGAACATGCTCAAATAAAAACAAACTTTGGCATTTCACTTAAAATTGAAAATCGTGTGAGGTTATCTAAACTGTTGCAGTTGCATTTCTAAGTGAAATTTTATTACATTTTCATTTTAATAAAATGAGTAATTTAGCACGATCTATGCTACGTTTCGGGAATGGCTTGATGGTCGGCAGTTCATCGAGTGCATTGAAAAATGTATTTGGTAAACGCGACTTTACCCGCACACTTTGGCACATGTGCAAGAATCCAGAATCTTCTGGATTAACAAGTCAAGTCCTGAATGTGCACAAACCCAGCATGAGCTGCAGCTGCGGTTGTGGGGGTGCTAAACATATACATAGTAAAGGTAAATTTGTGAAGAAAATACTAAAACTTGGTGCCGGTCAAAAATCTAGCGTATTACATAACCTATAAAAAACGTGATGAAATGGTTGCGCGATGTTTTGTGAATGAAAATTATAATTCTTATATTTTTCACTTTACATATCAATACTTTAGCTGAAAAAGAGCTTGTTGAATTCCTCACTGAAGAAATATTGGCTGAACGAAAATCACAAAAGGTAAAAGCAATACCCACTGCCTTGGAGGGATTTAGTGTTAAGTTGGATGGCGCCGATATAGAGTTAACCAAAGCGTCAGATAAAGAAAAGTAAGTAATTTATAGGTACATTCAAATTGAAAGGAAAATTTATATTAAAATACACTCTGCAGAGTTGTTATCAATTTGAATGTGAATCACACTGTCGACACCGAAGAAGAGCCTGAACTGGATCCCAATGCTGATAAGGCAGAAATCGGCGAAATGCGTAGCAAACCACGTTTTGAAGTTGATATTGTTAAGGGAAATACAACACTTTCCTTCACATGCTCCTTTTTAGAGGGCACTCCACAAGAGGGTGAATACAGTAAGTTTGTATAAAGTTATGTAACTTAGCGTATAGCCTCATGTACCACATATGTACATATCAAATTCTTACAGATGACATATTCGGAATTGATGAAATGTGCATTTTCCAAGGCGAATGGAATGATAAGATATATGCTGTAGCCGGCGATGTGCTCGATGGTGTAAGTAAAACTTATCTTAATAACCGTAATTCTGTCAAAACGCAAAATACAGCAGGAGGAATCCTAATTTTTGCTGCTGTAAAGACTAAAACAGCCTAGTGAATGTCGTATGTGCATTGTTGCAAATGCAACCAAGTCCCTTATTCTCAAGGCGAATTAATTAATTATTTCGCCATGCTTATTCTCAAGTTACAATTTGAAGAAATGCCTAGTTGCTAGAAAAGTTAATTCAATCAGAATTCAAATGAAATTTTATTGGAAAAATTGCCCATATGTATGGTTATGTCTTAGGATCAGTTTTATCTAATAATAATTATTTGGTTTAACCTGTATATATTATATTTTCCTTTTTACAGTATCTTTATGACTTGCTGATGAATCTATTGGAAGAGAAAGGTGTCAGCAATGAGTTTGTTGAAAAACTATCGGATTTAGCTACAGCATTTGAGCACAGTTCTTATATTGGCCTATTGGAGAACCTTTCAAAGTTTACCACCGGAAAATAAAAAAATTGTCTACCCAGCATCAGCATTATCGTTAAAGTTTTGTGTGCGGAGCATTTCCTTACCAGTTTACATACCTGAGTAATAAATATACTTTACGTTTAAAGTTTAAGCATTAATTTAAAGTAGAGCTAAAGCTAGCAATCCAAGTTTAATTTTGTCGGATAGTTTCTTCTCTATTGTTAAAAAGAAATACTTTGTATGATTGCCGAATTCCTTTACATGGCGTAAGACACATATAAAAAGTTCTGTAATTACCATTAAAGCGGTAAAATGATATTTTATAGGCATTATATTTGTATCACTTAAAAATTAATTGAAATTAATTTTGGCTTACAATTAGTATAAAGGCCACAGATTTTTGTGTAATTATAAATATTGATTTAATGCCGTTACAGAATAAATAAATATTTTAAGAAATAAAAAAAATGTTCACTTCAGAGATAATTTGTAAATCTGTCTTAAAGTAGAACGTCAATTGACAACACACTATGTCTCAAGGTTGGGAGAGTTTGAAATGAAAGATGATAAACCTAATAACTTCATAAGCCAAAGCAAATTTACACAACCTAAACCCTGCAAAAAATCAAATGAAAATTTGCATTGAAGCTCTTTTTTTTTACTCATCCATTAGCGCTAGCAAACCAACAACCTGTAGGCGTTACTTTTTCTTCTTGAAGTATTTTGTATGCAATTTTGAGGTGAACACGTTTTTTGGCAGCATAAATTAAATGAATGCATGCAATATTTATTGAGTGATGGTTAGAGATGGGCGTTGGTCCCGATTTCACCATACTACCACCAAATATTCAGATGCAAACCCGAAAGGCGCTACGTCATGACGATATCAAAACGTACGACAACGCTAAGAATATGCCCATCCTAGCCGTCCGTGCACCTTCCTTTGTTAACTGCCAAACAACACTCGTGAACCTCAAATCATTCTTTAATTCCCATTCAACCGTTCAAATGACTCACCCAGTATAAACCGCCAATCAATTTATCCGCTCACAAGCTAAAGTAAAACAAAGAATACAAACTTACAAAATAAAGAAAAAAACCCCAAACAGTAAGAGGAAGCTGCATTTTGACGATTCTGTCTCACGTCTGACTTTGCAGCTACTTTCAGTGCATCGACACTCACAAAAGCCCTAGTGAGGCGCAATGAATTAAGTGAATTTTGTTGTTATTGTTATTTAATGCATTTGTTGTTATTAGTGCCGATAATTATATGGGGTTGACATCAAAATTCTCATCTCGATTTCCGGCGTTATGTGAACACAGACCTAATTACTCTTATTCACGACCAATGGGCATTGGGGGGCAGTATGTTAACCTAGAGTATAGCTTTAAAACTAGCGCAAGCTATTTAGTTAGATTAACTGCATTTCATTTATCACTCATACTCTGTGGGGGTCGGTAAGAATACGGTTTCTGGGCTGTGGTAGGTATTTACTAACAATGCAAATCTTATCTTGTATTTTTTTTTTTTTTCAAACCAAATCTTTACACTTTTTTGAGTGAAAGGGCTTTACTAAGGTCTTGCTCTCCAACTATTTATGTGTTGGCGCTTAGAATTGTGACAAATCTAAAATGCAACACGACAGGAATCGATAAAGTGCTGCTGATTTCGTGTTGTCGTAATCATTAAATATGTACTTCTGTAGGTATGTACATACATATGTATGTGCGTGTGTATGTATGTCAGTGTAGTTACCGGTGATGGTGCCGGTGATGTTGATGCTGGTGATGGTACAAAAATTCGCAATACACTTTGTCTCATGGTAAACATCATCTTCACTGCACGATCCATGTTATTGCTGTACTTAATATACATACACACACACACACACACACACATATATATATATACATTCTCATACATACTCCTAGATTAATTTATGTACTTGTCTTATTGCTTAAGCCTTCTATTGACATGCGATTTATGTGGGATCGATGGGTTGCAATCGACAGACTCGACTTTTTATTTATATCTTCGTGAGTGTTTGAGTGGCTCATCTTTGTATGTATGTATGTAGATAGTGCACAGCTTAGGCGCCTAAGTTCGTCGTAAGTTTCACTCTACTGCTCTTAATTGTGATCGATGATTGTGAATGAGATCGCAACAAATGCATTTATTGTTGCAGCGTCTCATGCTTAAGGGAATATTAAAGACAGCTTATGGAGCATACATGTACATACATACATACTAATGTACATGGTGGGATCTCTAATTGTCTAAAATAATGCAAAATTACTTTCAGTTTTGTTTTGACTCGCAGAGGCGCATCTAGAAAAATAAAGAAAGAGGGCGAGGTTACCACCAAAAAAAACTTAGCCAGCAAAGCTGTGGAGCTCTTATGCTTCTGGATAGTAATGGACTTATAAGATCACAAGATCTCAATTTCTTTTGTTAGGTCCTGAAATTGAGTAACCCTTTTCCGCCTCTGTGACCTCCATAACCAATCGAGTAGGCAAAACTTGGTCCAAGAACACATTCTCCTGTACTAAGTACAGTTTTTCGGCTTCTAAACTACGCCATCCTTTCACAGTGTGTTCCATGGTTCGAGTTCTGTTCCACATAACATTAAAAGTGGCTTGAAAAGGATAATACACCCCCACTCACCCCTCGATCTGCACCCTTTTTGTGTTGTTTTTCTTTTGTATTGGCTGCTTTCCTTTATCAAGTTTCCATATTGATGAGTTTTCTATTTAGGAAATTAGGTAATCGCTGCTAATTTTACACGCTAATGTGCTACTCTGCCATGTCGAAGTGGATTGTCATAAAGTTTTGTGAGAAAAAGTTTTGTTGTTGTTGCAATAGTTGCATGGCGCATTTAGACTTAAGGCTCCTAATGGATATGGTTATGTTTGGCTTCTGGATTATAAATGGCTTATGGTAATGGATTTGGTTAAAGCGAGATAGTTAATCCTGAGTGATGTGAGACTGTGGGGGGGGGGGGGGGGCTTGTAATGGAAACCAATTTTATGTGTAGAGATGTATCTTACTTACTACATTCGGACGATCTTTGTAGGGGAGGTGGTAATAGGGTATGGTTTGACTCTTTATTGAGAAACTAGGGCTATGACATGGAACTGTACGAATTAGATGAGCCACGAAGTATGTATTATCATCTGCAGTAGAAGGTTCCAAAATAGAAGGATTGGTGAAGCTAGACAACCAAACAGCTGATCAAATACAAAATACATCGATCGTGTTATCAACATCCCCGAGGACTATGATCATTGTCTCCTAGGAACCAGAAAGCAGTCCAAGACCAACTCCCTCTGAGGCGAACAAAAGGCATTATGCCAATCGAAAGGCAATAGGAAAAAGGCTTGCCCCTTGATGGGGTACAGAAAAAGAGCTCCTATTATAGTACGATGTGAGTTTGCGTAGGCTGCTACGGTAACTCCCATTCCTCTAATTATTGGTTCAGTGTCTATCTTAAGCCTAGTGCTGCGGAGCATGAAACCCGGAGAACTTTTCAACGCCGACATCTTTGCTGACTTTTGCCACAGTGTTGTTACTGCAATCCTATCTGCTTCCTCATACCAATCTTACCTGTTTCGGGAACTGAACCTGGGAACTTGCATGCAGTAGGTCAGTACTCTGTCCACCATATAACAGCCATTGTCCACGCCAGTTCTTAAGCCACACATGCTGCTGGGATTACTTTTCGGCTAGCGCTCCCTGATAAGGACTATGCCCAGTCTGTCTTTTCTCTAGTCCGAGTAGATTAGCTGAAGACACCTTAAACTAACAGAACACATATCCATAGAACTTGTACCAAGTCGCTTACGTTATACCACCTGCCACTTAACTTGCTGCCAAACGTAAGAGCTTACCACAATATTTTGCTCACATCCAAGCTCTGCAACTTAAAACCCAAAAAATGCGCTCTCTTGCTCTACTTGAAGTCACTTTTGATAAAGCTTTGAAAATACAAATCACTTGCCATTTCTCATTTACGAGTACTCGCGCCGTGAGCGCTTAAAAGCCCACTCACCTTTTTGTTGTTGGATTTTGTTTTCATTTCATACGCTTGCGGTGGCCTACCAATTCTTGTAATACCACTTTAGAGTGTAGCCAAGCCCATAGCATGAGTTTCGTCTCTTGTTTTACTCCATACCAACTTGACTGCCTTGAGTTTGGCCAAAACACGTAAGCTGAGGTTAGTTTAACTCGGTACGCGTTTAAGAACGGTTTATCGTTGGTGCGCTTGTTCGAAAGTCAAATCGTGCGTTTAAATAAAAACAAATATAAAAATTAATAATTAATAAAAAAGATATTCGAAATATAATAAAAATCCCGTATGCGGCGTGCAAGTGTTGGTATGCATTCAAAGTTTGTTGCTTAAGTCTTTCGATTTTAATGAAATTACGTTTGTAATTTGGCTGATTTTAGTATAACATTATTGCAAAAGTGTTGTTGTTTTTTGTGGTTTAAGCGCATGACAGCAAGCAAAAACTAAATAAAAATTAAATAATTTATTTATAGGGAAAATAAAAACAAAAAATTATTTTTTTTTTAAATATGGAGAAAGAAATAATTGTGCTGCTATGAAAATGTATGTATATGTATGTGTGTATGTATGTACATATATATTTATTTTCCAGTTTATCATTGACCACCGCATTTTGCAATTGTGGTTGTTTATGATTATGTTGTTGTTTTCGGCTTCCACAATGTCTCGAATTTCATTTGGTTGCGAATTAATTTGTATGCCAGCGACAGCAGTGACAATTTCGTATTTCAACATTGGTGCACTACGAGTGTAAGCGTGTGTGTGTGTCTATGTATTGTACACAGACGGTGATTTGTGGAAATTAAAACAATTTATGCAAGTGGGAACAGTGGAAAATGAAGAAAATAATAAAAGCATAAAAGATAAACAAGGATAAAAAACAAAAAAAATAATACTGAGTGAATAAAGGAATCAAAAAAAAGAATAAAAAAAAAAATTCATTGAGCAATGACAACAATTTATCACAAATATAGACATGTAAAATTGGAATGAATTTTGGACAAAAAAAAATAAAAAATTGTAGCTGAAAAAAAATTCCTTAAAAGAAATGTGTAAGCAAATATTTAAAGATTGAACAAAATAATAATAAAATAACAATTAAAAAATATATAGCAAATATTAAAAACAAAACAAATTTACAAAAAAAAAAAAAAATTCCACAAAAGAAATGTGTGAACAACTACATATTTAAATTTGAACAATAAAATAATAAAAAAAATTAAAAAATATCTATAAAATATTAAAAACAAAACGAATGTATGTACATAAAAATTGAATAAAAAAATGTCCGTAAAAGAATGTAAACAATTATTTAAACTTTGAACAAAAAATAATTTAACAAAAATTTAAAAAATTAAATATATTTTTTATAAACAAATATTAAAAACAAAACGAATTTACAAAAAAAAAATTTTCTCAAAGTTTCTTTAAAAGAAATATAAACAACTTGGAACAAAAAAAGAAGAATTAAAAAAAGCATATTTTTGTGCTAATATTGTCAGTAAATGAAATGAAATGAAATATTTTTTTATATTAAAATTTAAAAAACAAGCCGAATATACAAAAAAAAAATAAAAAAATGATCCATAAAAGAAATTTAAACAAATATGCAAACTTTGAAGAAAAAAGGAAAAAAAATATTAAAAAAAATACATGTAAACAATATAAAAAAATCGAAATTACAAAAACAAAATTTAAAAAAAGTTCCATAAAAATAAACAAATATTTAAACTTTAAACAAAATCAATAAAATATTTTTTACACTAAATTAAAAAAAAATAGCCAAAAGCTAGAAAGTTAGAGAAATAAAGTTTAAAAAGAATTTAATAATTAAAAAAATTGGCATTTTCAGACATAAAACTTAAAAAAAATATAAACACCACAAAAAATAAACGAAATGACAGCAACAAATTTGAGTGAAAAAACTAAGATTCAGGATACAATTTTTTTTGAAAAATTCATTGAAAGAAGTGTCATAAAAGAACAGTTTCTTAAAAAAACTTTAAAATAATATTTGTTATTGCAAAAAAATCATTCTTAAACAACATTTCATAACAGAAATGTCAAAAATGTTCTAAAAAGAAACTAAAAAACATGTAAACAATTAATAAAAAAAAATGTACTCTGACATTTGGGTGCCAGTTGAAGTTTCACAATATTTTTCGGTCTAAATTTTTTTTCGGACAACTTTAAAAAAAATCGAACAATGAAAGTGAAATGTTTAAATAGGAATTAACTAACCGGATGGATTGGGCATTGATTAATTAGAAACTAATTAATCGAATTAATTGGGCATTGATTAATTAGAAACTTATTAGTCGGATTATTTGGATTATGATCAACTAGGAATCGAAAAAATGTGCTTAAACTTTAATTTAGACATCTAGCAATACATTTATTTTCAGCAACAGACAGACTGCTTTTAAAATAATACCATCATCCACTAGTTCCGTATAAATAACTTTTATGCGAATTAATAGCAAAGCAATTGTATGTTAAATTATAATACAACACCAATAAAATGAATGAAAATAAATTTGAATAAAATAAGTCACCAAACTAGTCTGCTTCATAAACATACATACATACTTCACATACCTACCTACATATGTATGAGTAGGTATGTATTGCAAGCGTTACCAAACGCTCCACCTCTTTTACGCTATTGACTCTACTGTCGGCTATTTTGTATGCAAGTTTGTTTCGTAAGTCTTTCGATTTGCTAAGCCAGTTTATTTTTTGATATATTGAACAATTTTTAATCAAGAGCAGGAGTTTTGAAATTTTTTTTTTTGACACAGGCACATACCTGCATACAATTTGTACATGCTTTCGTATTAATAAACATTAGTCGTGTTTTGCTATTTTTTTAAATTTTGGTTAAATATATTTAATAAATGCCTGGATTAGCGTGAAATTAAATTGGAGCTTGCTACAAGAAGAGAAATGTGATAAATTAAACGAAAGAGTCAAAGCAAAATTTGGTACTAATTTATTTTTATTTTCATTCATAGGGTGACCTTGTAAGCGTAAAAAAAGTCAACAAAAACATTTAGATCACTTTTTGTCTGTTTGTTTGTATGTTTGTACGAGCATCACTCGAAAACCGCTGCATGGAATTGAATGGAATTTTCGCCGATGCGTTGCCAGAAGTTCAACTTAAAGTTTAGCACCAATTTTATAACAAAGAAATATTTTATTTCCACCATACACAGTGGTGGCAGTAAAAGTTGGCTCATAATATAGAAACTCACAGAGCATAACTCTTAGAAAATTAGTTCAGCTTCATAGACAATCCAAATTTTGTGCTGTGAATTGCTATTGAATAAAAATATGAAAGCGCACCACAAGATAAAAAGATATTATCCATTGAAACAGCAGTAAAGTAAGAGCAAAGCAAATCTATAAATTGTGTTCGAATTGTCAGAAACTCTAGCATTTTAAATATTTGTTAGACAAAAGTAAAATTCACCTTGATTGTGTGTGACTAAGGTTTTTTTTCTTGTTTTTGTTTATTCATTCTTGTAGCACAAAATATCGAAAATGTCAGTGTGCTGCGTACAAACAAAGCTGCTTTAGTTATTGATTTCTAATTGTTTGCTTTTTATTACGGTGATTTTACAAAATACCTTTGATGGCGGCATAAATCAATTAAATAAAATTAGTAATTTTGAAATAAATTGTAGATAATTGTAAAAAGCCTTCAGCCATAACTATTAATAAATTAAAGCACGAAGCACTGAATAGATTCTTTTGGTAAATATCAGATCAGAGCTCCCAAATAACTCGGCACTAGTTAGAATAAATTTCAAAATAGTAATCTTTGAATACTTCGCTATTATGAATTAAAAATTAAACCCAAAGTTCGAAATTTTTATTTGGGTTTTTTCGAAGTTCGAATTTCTTTCTGCAACTTGTTTGTAGAGTGCACAACAGCATAAAAATACTTTTGAGTCAGTTTTTTGAAATTCGAATTATTTTTATTATTTTTCGAAACTCGAATTTTAATTAAAGATATTTTCCAAGTGTCATAGCATTTGCGAATTTTCACAGTACCTATTAACCAGTTCGAATTTGCCAATATTTTTTTTGCTAATATTTTGTAATGGAATGTCCAACAATATTATTGTAAAGCGCGGTTTGATGGAGATTAAGTAGTGCTAAATAAATAAAAATGTTAGAATAATTTTTACAAAAAAAAAATTTAAAAAAATATGCTAAAAAAAATGAAAATGCACAGAGGATAATAACTTTCATATGTTTTTCAAAAAATGAGAAAAAGTGAATTTCGAAAATATGTTGGAAAATTCGAATTTCGAAAAATTGTGAAATACGAACTTTTCTTGTATGGTTGCGAGCCATGCCAACAAATTTCATTGAAATACATGTATGATCCTCGAAAATAATTTATGTGGCCCACTTTACAAATTTGTGCCTAGGTAAAAGAGAAAAACTTGTGTTATTTCAATTACAATAATAAAAAAAAATTATTACAAATGAATAATATGGAATCAACAAAAGCCCTAAAATGTTTAAGATGCAATCATTAAATAAATATTATAAAAACAATAAATAATCTTAAATCTTGTATAGCAATCAATCAAAGACGACGAAGATATTTACATAACTAATTTCTTAGGTCTTTTAATGATGCAAAGAAAACAATCAGCATCAATGGTTTGATTGTAGCTTAAAATTGTAATAAATGAACTAAGAAAAACAACAACAAACAGCTTGGTTGTATACTGCAATTTAAACCCACACACATGCATACATACATATGCGCAGAATTACTTATATACAAATCACGGATGCACCTAAACATGCATACAAAAGCAAACTTGCACATTAGGATGGATCGAAATAGATTACTCGCTCAAAAGTTTTGAGTCAAAACTTCTAGGTGCCAAGAACTTAATGTGGTGCTTTAACACATGGACAAATTGATCAAGTCCAAGGAATTTTTCATAATATTTTTATAATTGGCTAGAGTTAACAAAACCATAACCGTAACAGTAACCGTAACCATAACCGCAGTCGTCTTGAAAATTAAGCGTATTGTTAAATATCTACAAAATATCTAGTCGCGGTTGCAGTTACAGCTGTGGGTCTTTCAAGGTTGCCGTAACGCCCTGTCTACGCAGAGTTAATGTTGCAGTTACGGAGATTTTCACATTAAGCTTACGCTTACTATAGAAATTATTATCTCGGGCACGGCACTTTTGTGGAGAAGGTTATGGTTATGGCTAAGGTTGGAATTACGGTTCCTGTTACGGTCTTAGTTAGGTCATAGTTATGGCAACATTTACAGTTGCTTATGCTCTTTGTAGTGCAGCTGAAAGCTGTGACTTTGTCGAACCATATCGAAATATAGTAGTTACGACCCACCCTAATACATACGAATTCTTGTTTCTGACTTGCATGCGGACAACCTTGACAATACTGTCATATGATTACGCAGCGATTCGCAGTCTGCGTGCCATTTACAAATAAAATTCCCTTGCATCATTGGGCTCAGCTTACACGCTTGTACAGTTGTTGTTGTTATTCACACTTAAAAAGAATTACTTTTCACCACACATGTTTATTGTCTTGGATGCTGATGGCAACCATTGTCTGAAGTTATAAACTAGAAGTGCTAAAAGGCGTTTAGAATCCTTTTGCCCGTGAATAATAATTTTTTGTTTTGTTTAAAAAAAAAATTACTCGAAAAGAAATTAAATTGAATCAAAAATTTTAAACTTTTAAATGATGACCGCCGAAAATAAATATCATTTGAGACAGGTTTTCAATTAAAATACCAATAAAGCTGTGTCAGTCAAAAATAATTTATATTGTGAAAAAAAATTAAAAAAAATTATTAATTTAAAAAAAAAATTTTAAACCGAAAATAAATTTTTTCTCCTATTTTCAGCTGAACAAATAGCCAAATGAATTTGCGTCGCAAAAAATGCAATACATTCAACTCAGAACCGTAATAAATTGAAATTGTGAAATTTTTTGTTTTAAAAAGAAAGAATAATTAATTTATGTTATTCTGACAAGAAAAAAAATCGAATACCTAAAACAATAAGCATCCCAAACAAAATAACCTACAGTACTGAAGTAAAAAATTATCACAACAACAACAACTAAAACAGAAATTGCACTCAACAAACGCACACACACACAAACAGTGTGTACGACGCACACCCAACAACATGGGAATACCAAAATTTAGCGGTAGTCAAAGGCGTCTGCTGCTATCAACGTCGCTGCTGTTCGTGCTGTTCGCGTCGCTGTTTGCTGTTGCAGAGTCACAAGGTAAGTTCTTGCTTGATTGTATGACTGATATTTCACACATAATGTGACTTGTTTTTTGTTTTTGGATCATTAATAAGTTTAAGTATATTTATATGTATACATCTCATGCAAAAATATTTTCCTTGAATTCCTGTGAAATCATCGCGCTTAAGTTGTTTTCATATAATTTTGACTGGTAAGGTATTTACTCTGTTTCTGATGGTCACTTGGACACTCGGATTCAATGTTTTTCGATTTTATACATATTTACATTCAAATTAAATGCTGAGAAAAATTTTAAATTGAAATATGAAAATGAGTACATAGTTTCGGTAGGGAGTTTTCGTAGCAAAATCAGGGATTAAAGGAACTCTTCAGCGCTTATGCGATGCTTTTCCACTCAACTAAATGAAGCAATGAATCCGGCTGAATTAAAAAAAGGTATCTTAATCTTAGAGAAAACCTTCAGCAACATAACAGCGAAGAAAATATTACATTTTACGTAATAGTTATTTACTGACATAACATATTTTTTTGTAATAAAATGGATGCTAAACTTTAAGTTGGATATCTAGTACTACATAGGTGAAAGTTGCATTTCATTCTATGCAACAGTTTTTTATTGATGTGCGAACAAACTTACAAACAAAAAGACAAAAAAACCAAAAATCCCTCTTCGGACTTTTATTCGATTGGCAGATTGTTGGCTATGTAGCAAGGTCGGGAGATAATTAGCTCGTGAGGCGCTATTTTAATGCACTTACTCTTTACAACTTTTTCCTTTTTTTTGCAAAAAAAAAGCAACAAAACTCATCTCATGAGAGCTTTGCTGCAATTTATGAACGCAACTAAAGCAAACTTTTTCTCTTTATCGGAAATTGCGGAAAAAGTCTACGTGGAGTTTCCAATTCGAGCCAGTGCTAAAATTTAAAATATTTTTTAGTATGAGCGTGGCACAGCCTATATTTAGTAAAGTAGTCCACAAAACCTGATCAAAGCGTTTACTATTATTAGCAACAATATTATTAATTTATACAATAAAGAAAAAATTAAGACAAATTTCGAATTTCAATGTTCTAGTTTGTTTTGCAACTTGAGTCCAAAAGATTACGGCTTGTGTGACTTTTTATACTACTCTCCACTAGTAGGATAGACATACATATTTATCACAGTTCTTAAGCAGAATAAAAAAGTCTATGGAGCTATTGGAATGCTATATATTTTACGGGTCACTTCCACGCCCTTGTTTTCGATATCGAAAAATTTTAAATATTCCAAAAAAAAACGATATAATTCGTTGATTTATGCAGATAAAGCTGTAAAATTTGGTAGCTATCTTTAATTGGACGGGAAGCATGCCTCTTTTTTCGTTATCGAACATTTCGAAAAGCATAAAAAATGCGCACTTCCACCCGAACTTAGACTTGCTTGCTTCTTTGTTTTAGTAATGTATCTATATATGTAAGTGCGTACGTGCATATTGCCCACTTTGAACTTCAAATTATCACTCCTAATACATGCAAAAAAAAAAAAAGATTAAGTCAAATTAAATAAGAAAAAAAAACGTGGGAAAAATGAGAATTAAAATAATCTCTAGATAATGAAACTGATATATATATCTGTTCAAAAACGCAAAACGCACTTATTTGTTCAACTGAACGTGTCTTTTTGTCCATTCTTTTGTTTTTGTGCCTTTTATGATTTTAGTTTTCCACGGCTATAAAGCGGTAGTATAAATTACTAAATTACATTTCCTACTTAATTTAATTTGAGCGTCATTTTCAATGTCAAACAATTTTTAATTTGTTCGGCTGTTAGTTTCATGACAAAAAAAAAACCCTAAATTATGTGAAAATGGATCCCAAAATTGTGCCTGATATATGAATTATGACACGTTTTGGGTGTTGGATGACTTAGCTTTGCTTTACACCGTGGACGTAACGATTGGAGGCTGCAAAATATGAGCACGTATTATATTTTTAATTTTAGGTCTAATTTTTTTGATAACTTTATTTTTTATATTGCATGTTTTAACGAATTTCCGTTTTTGAAAAGTAATCAAAACACAAAATTCAAAAGTAATCAAAAAAATTGTAGGTAATCAAAATTTAGTAATTTAATTAATTTATTAACCGTAATGATTACCGGTTTGATTACTTGTTTTTTTTAATAATTCTTAAAAGTATCTAATCATAAAAAATCAAGAAAAATTATTATTTTTAAGTGTTTAATTACTTTTAGTTGCTTTTGATTACTTTTGAATATTTTTGCTTCTTTTAACAGAAATATTTTTTTTTATAATTTTCGGATATTTTGCCACAATAATTCGAGTTATAATATATCAAAATGTATAAGTTTTTGATTACTTTTGATTGCTATTTGGTATCGATGCAAAGAAACAAAAATAATAGAAATAGTAAAAAAATCAAATGATCGTTTTAATAATTTTCAAAAATCCGCCCTTACTATCTAATTACCATTGGGAAAAATAGAAAAATTTTAAAATAAAAAATTCTTGCATCAAACATTTTTTCTATTGTTTTTGGTTACTTCTGAGTTTCTTAAACACATTTTTTTTCGGTTTTTTTTTTTAATTTTTTTGTTTTTCTTTTTTACATTTTCTTTTAAATTTTTTAAATTTTTTTTTAAATTACATTGATTTGAACGCTTTTGGAAATTATTAAAATGACAATTACTGATTGATTACTCAATAAAAATGATTTCGCATAAATGAAAATAACAGCATATCATATTTATCTCACCAAATATTGAAGTAAATATTTTAGAAATTAAAACTAATGACCCTCAACCTCAGCCACGCCTTCTAAGCATTATACCTACATACATTCTTGAAAAGCTTATCTAACACATGCTTTTCGTTCAGCGCTCATTTAGCCTGAAGGTAAATTATGTAGCATATATTAACTAGAATCAATATGTACTAGAAATATATGTATATATGAAAACAAATTTGCTAAGCACACATTTCTAAATGTACAAAAATTATTAAATTTAATTTGTATGCAATTATGTTCAAATTATTGGAACGACAAACTACAAAAATTATAACTAACAATTTTAGAATCAATCATAAATTGACCACAAACAAAATTTGCAAGAACCAAAAAAAATTTGCACTTTAATTAATTATGTTGATTTGCTTTGATAATGCATAGCGATATAATAATTTGCCAATTCAAGGACGTCACATACAGTGGCCGACAAAACTATGTATACCCCCTTTTTTTGTATGTTTTCACCAACTTCGGCTTCAGAAAATTAATTTTAACTATTTTCCTGTAAGAGAACTTATCAAGATCTAATACAAAAACTATAAATTATATTTTAAATATGTATGGGAAATTCGCAAAAATTAGACAAATTTTCATCAAAATTTTCAACTTTTTTCTCAGAAGTTTTAGAATTTTTTTGAAAATGCAGATTTGTAGCGCATTCAATTTTAGTCTGATAAAGTGTTGGTCTCAAGTCTGTAAGAAATTTTCCTGATTTTTGGCGGTTTTTTTTCTGAAGAGATTTCGTGTTTTCTTTCATATAAATTTATGAATATAGTATTTTTTCAAACAAAATTGTATGAAAGTTGGGAAAAAATGCGAGCGAAAAATTAATTAGAAGTGGGATTGAGCCTTAATTTCGCTGAGCTAAATTGTGCGAAATATTTATTAAAAACAGTTTCTAAAATATTTATTATTTATTTGATTTTAACTATAAAAATTATTTAGATTTCCACTAACAATACATGTGTGCTAGTTTATTTTTTAAAAATATTTACTACAGCATTCAATAACTTATTGCCAACTTCATTAAGGTTTTTTCTTCTATAATCCACTCAATCTTCCCAATTTATTTGCATTTATTTTTCGCCGATTTGCATAAAGTGCGATAATCCCATAATGCAAATGAAGCTCCTGCGGACATAAACAAATTCAGCGCCTCCACATTGTGCTTACAATGAAAACTAGTTTAAAGTTGCAAACAGCCACCGACGTGTCTAACGGACGGTGGCGGTGGACGTACGCGAGCAAATTTGCGATTTTTTATGAACGTTGGGCTTACGTAGAAACATTCAATACAGTGTTACCATTCCTCAGTTTGCATGTATGCTTACCCAAACCTCTACTTTTGTATTTGTAATTTTTCATTTTGTAAAATGTCGAAAATAATATTAAATAACTACATATAGTATATTTATTTATAAACTTTTACATAAATCAAAATTTTTTAGAAATTTCGACAATATTTAAAACTTTTTTGGGTATTTTTGTAAAATAATTGCAAACGGCCCAAACTCAACTTGCAAATAGTTGAATAGGCAACACTGTGTGGCGAAGAGCGATCAGCTGACACGTTTCCTACGTAAAAATCAGAAATTTTTTGGTTTGGACGTAGCGACGTGCGTAAAACGTACGTCACGAACGTCGGTGAAAAATCGCTTACACGCAATTCTCATAAGATAGATCGTGTCAGCTGACACGTCGTCCGTTTTTCCGTCGGTGGCTGTTTGCAACTTAACAACGTCACGACGAACATCTTCACTTGAACTGTCAAGCTGCCAGCTGTTGTTTGTTGCACTTAGCTATGCGCAACTCTGTCGGCTTCAACTCACATTCACTCTATGCGAGATTGTTGTTTTTGTTTAGTTTTGTGACTTTTCCGACAACGTTTCAGCAACTCAACGACTTTTTGTAATCATTTCATTTCATTATAAACATTTCATTTTAAGCGATATACTGTTACTGCTTACATGTTGCCATTTTGAGTATTTTTTTACTTTTTATTTTTAACAAAAGTATTGAATTTCAATGCGAAGTGAATTTCGTTTTTTTTTTATAAATTTCATGAAAGCGATAAATTGTATAACAATATCGCATCGTATCATAACAAAGTCTTACGCGGATTGCTGTTTTTTTTTTTGATATTTTTTAAATATTTTTTAAACAAAGTAAATGAAGAAATAGGCTGCTTTCGGTATATTTTTGGAAGAAAGCTAAAATTTGAATTCATAAAAAAAACTTTTAAAATTTCATAATAACCTATACAAATTTATTCGGAATTTTAATGCAAATCAATAATAGATTGAAATCTTTTCAAATCAAATGTAATCGAGCGTCTATTGAAGTCAAACACTAGACTCAACCCAATACAACTCTTGAATAAGTCGAGTGAGTCTAAAGCAATTAAATAAAAATCGATGAAAACCAACAATATTAGCATAAAAAAATAATCGACAAAATATGGATATATAGCTAGGTTTAATGAACAATTTGGAGAGCTTAAAAATGAGCCCAAGTGGGGGTTACGTCGAAAAATGAAGGATGTTGAGGAAGCAAGATAGCAATAAATATTTAAAAATTGATACATTTTTATTCATGTGAAATTTAAAACCATCTCCTAGTAGTTAATCTATAAAAAAAAAAAAAATTAAGCGATTGATTTATTTAGCTTTTTAAAAAATCAATAAGTAACTATCGACTGTCGAAACCAATAAAAGTAATCGATAAAACAGAGAGAATACGAAAAAAAATTATAAAAAAAGCGGAATCGAAATCTATTTATCAAAATAGAAAAGCACCTCTGTATAAATCAGTTCATATCGATGAAAGTATAAACGATATCGATTAATATCGATAAAAAACCAAAAAAAAGCATGCAAAAAATCTATAAAAATCGATTTAACGACTGTTATATTCGTAGCATAAAAAAATCAAAATCTCTTTCAGCGTAATTAGTTCTTCGGTTACTTTGACTTTATTGCTGTAAATTTATTGCTATGAGATTATAACTTACAGTTAAATGTAGAAATGTTTTCCTATATCACATCACGTCTATAGCTCTCACAACGCACGTAGCCCAAACCAAAACTATAAACTCCGTTTTTATTCTTAATTTTTAATTTAAAAAAATGTTTTTATTAAACGATTGCCTTTCACACAAAACTGCACGCAAAATTTCGCTATGACTTTCTTTGCTATTTCATGCGACTTCCAGCTGTGTTTTGTTTGCCTATCTAAGCCGTTTGCGCACGCTGATTCTTTTTATAGTTCGCCTTCTTTTTCGCGTCAATGTGTTCATCATTTCATTAGCTTTGATGATTTGCATATTTTTGATATTTGGCATATGTGATGGCTGGCTTAAGTGTGAATTGATTTTATTTTGCATATATTTTTGCGTCTTAATAAAAACATAAATTTACGGTTTGAGTTCGAATTACTCGTAATAGCTAATAGCCGGTTTTGTTTGATCAGCGAGCTATTGATGCTTAAATTAGCTAATATCGAATGGAATGTGACTGGCTGAGATAGAGAATAATAAAAAAAATTGAGAAACAAAACAGAAATACTAATTCTACTCAGCATACACTTCTTTTGGTTATTTAGTTAATTTAAAATTTATTATACTTTAATATTATTTTGTGAATATTTGTGGATATTACGAAATTTTAAAAAAAAATTATGAGATAACTAATAGGTTGAGCATGATTTTACGCCAATGTCACTGGTTAGCACAGACGTATAAATTAACTAAAATTTTTTGCTTAGTAAAATTTCTCAAGACATAAAAAGAATTCTGAAATTCCTAAAATTTATTGAAGTTGATGCCATAAAATTTGGCATAAAAAATTTCCCAACATGGATTTTTTAAAAAAATTTCCAAAAAAAATAATAAATAATAAGTAACCTGTAAATTTTCAACAATAACAATATCAAAACACCTAATTTGCCATAAAACATTCATTTCGGTTTCATTGCCTTTTTAACGACTTAAGTGTCCATTAATTGCTTTCTTTAATTATATTCTTTTCTCTTTTGAACTTTCTACATTTTTTGCGTTTTAGCCTTGAAAGGTTCATTGAACTGCAAAATTTGTCAACTTTTCTAAATTTTTGTATGACAAAATGTAAAAACGCACAATTAAGTGGTTGAGCAAGTTCGTTGCTTAAGTCTTTCGTATACTGAGGAAAATAATGGCTGAAAGAAATGTAAATGTAAATGCCTCTGAATAAATGTGAATAAAATTTATTAATTTCGTGTTGAACTAATTGAAATTAAAAATTAAAAAAATAAATTATTTTTGGAGAAAATTCAAAAATTCATATTTAAAAAAAAATATATATATATGTATCTTTTGGAAACACTCAAGATATCTTCAGCAGAGCTTTAATACAAAAAATATGAATTTTTTGGGTTTTGAAAAAATTAAAATTTTTTAATTTTAGAGTTTTTTTTTGAAGTTTTTTTTTGAGAAAAAAACACCCTTCTGAAAAATTTCAGAATATCTTTAGATACATATATCAGGGATATAAACAAAGAAGTTTGATTTTTTCGGGTTTGGATAATTAAACACTTTCTAAATTTAGAAACAATTTTTTTTTTTTTTTAAATATAATTTTTTTCACTTAATAAATAAAATAAATATATTGGAAATAAAAAAAGAAAAATTTATGTTTTTCTTCAACAATATTGACCTCGAGCCAGCAAATATACATACATAAGTCTAATAAAAGGAATCAAATTTTAAGCATTATTAAGTTTAAAATTTATTTTTATATATTTTCAGTTTTGAAAAATTTAAAATCTTCTGAATTTAGATCTTCTGAATCTAAGTACGATCTTTAATAAAATACTACATTGTGAAAAAAAAATTGTATGGAAAATATACCTACATATTTTCAGTTTTAAAAAATTGAAAATTTTTCAAATTTAGAAGTTAAACAATGTTTCTTTTTAATATACGTACATACATATATTTTTTTAGAACTCTAAAGTGACAAATTTAAGTTTTCTAACTTCATTTTCCTCACAAATTTTTAAAACACAAACTTTACTAAATAGTAAAAAAGTAAAATTTTGAAGTTGCATAACGTTTAAAAAAAAAAAATTTGAGAATTAAAAACTTTTTTTCTTTAGCAGAACTTTGTTTTATTGTTTTGCGTGACGTTTAGACATGGAATGACCCATATTCAATATTTAATTTTTAACATTTCATATTTGTTGTTTCATATCTCATTTTGCTTACATTACATTGAGTTCGCTTTTATCAGGTTTTACTTTCCCCATTCCTATTTCCCATTTCCTATTCTCTATTACTCATTCATATTGCTAATCGTACTCATTCTCTTTGGCTGTATTTACATTTTTTACTATTCTCTGTGACACAAACACCCAGCTTTTAGTCTTACAAAACTCAATTATCCAAGACCTACCACAACATGAAAGGTGTAATTAAATTTGAGAAAACCACCAATATCTATGATTGCACAAGGTTGCGGTATTGCATTGGAGAAGCAAAAGCGAGAAAAAAAAACAACAACAACAAACAATTTGCATTTGCAATCCGACAACCTGTCAACACCAAACCAATTGCTGTCGCTTTTATTTGCGGTTAAGTACTTGATCACGCCTCATAAGGTGGCGTTGGTTAGGAAATTGCAACTTGGGTCTGTATTAGTTTTTACCAACGTCGCACTTGTTGCTGGCTCATCTGCTGTTTGGATGGTTTTTGCTGTGCAAATAATCTGCATAAATTGAGTCATACTAATACACGCGCAACTTATATACATACAAACATACGTACTTGGGTAGACAAGTTAACGCACAATTCAATAATTTCACTTTCAAACCAAGCGTGCGTTGACGTTATTGTAGCTGCTGGTTGATGGTTGGCGGTCGATGGCTTTCTTTTATTTTCATTTTTTTTGTTTGTTTAATATATGTATAACTAAATACAGAAGTATGTACATAGACTATGTATTGAGCACACTCAAAATTCATTACTAACGAAATTTACTTTTACTATTTTTTCTAGTTTGAACGCAATGTTTTCGAACATACATACATTTATATAACATTAAATAAAATTGAAAACAAATAGCAAACATTAAAATCAAATGAGCTTTTAAATAGAAAATTTATATGTACACATTAGGCTGAACCAAAATTTCTTTAAAATTAGATTGATAGATATTTATTTTTCAGTATAGCGAAATACTGTAAAAGTTTCAGACAGTAATATAAATTTTAAAGTGGTCCAGCAGTGCTAATTAATATTTTTTAACCGATAAAATATCCTACAAAAGAAAAAAAAATTTGCTTAACAAAATTTTGAATACAATTTTTCAACAGCTGCGCCATTATAGAGTTATTTCACGTTTTTATTTCGATATTTGTTAAAAATGCAAAATCAATATAGAAAAGGTATACATAGATTCTCAGTACAAATATAATTATCACAAAAAAAAAAAAAATTAGTTTGGTCCAGTCTAATGTGCAAGTGTATATAAGCATATCATGAAAGTGAAATGTCTTCGTTCACTGTCACTGCTTTTAAAATGTCATTGAAGTACAAATCTCTGAATTAAGCGTAAACGTGAGTGCTGATGTTATTATCAAGTGTATGTGCTGCGAGTAAAGACTTGAAGGCTTATAGGCACATACTTATCTACTATCATATTTATGCAAAGTAAAGTCATGCATGATATTTGCAAAGTGTGCTGCTATGATTTTCTACTGCAAAACAGTAAATGTAAGTGATAGCATTTAAGAAGGTTTTTAATTGAAACAATTAAAAAGTTCTCCGTTCGGTTGGCATCAAATATTGAATACCCAGTTGCAGTTTCGTAGCTGAAGTTATGAATACGCGAAATTCGAAAATTTCGAAAATGTGACTTATAAAATTTTCAAAGCTCATTAATAAGATGATCAACTAAAAATAGCCCAAAAATTGTACCACTTGACTTGCATAAATGAATTACTACATTTCGAATATTTTTCGATATCGACAATACTGTCGTGAACAACATTGGATTCAACAAAGCTACCAAACTTCATCATTTCTGTTGCAGCATTCAATGAACTCGCTCATTTTGATGAGATTTTCGAAATTTTAAAATTTCACCATTTTGCAGCTGCCGAATTTAATAAATTTTTTTATTTTGCAAGTTTTACGAAATTTTCCATATCGAAAAAGTGGGCGTGGTTGCTATCCGATTAATTAAAGCCACCGAATCACGTCACCTAAGCATGCCAATCTATTTTTTTGTTTTTAAACATTTTCGATATCGAAAAGAATGGCGTGGTCATCACTCGATTTAAGATAGTAGCCATATCTTACTTTTTTAGCTGAGTAATTCAATCAGTCATCTCATTTTATATGTTTTCGAAATTTTTGCTCCCAAAAAAATAAATAAAAATAAAGCAAAAACAAGGGCTTGGTTGGAATAGAGAAGAGTATCTTTTGACGCATTCGGTGGAGTGTTTTACTTTGACAACAACAAAAACAGAGACGCACTATCAGTTGCATCAACTCTTTTTCCATCAGCATCGAACTTCCTGTAGTGGTATCCAAAGTTTCCTAATGTTTGGTAACCGTATGAGGCCTCTTCAAGATGTCAAACAAATTTTCAACTTGAGTCCATAGCAGGAAGAGTTGAAGAAACCAACCGTAACGAAAAACTTACATATACCGCTATGTTATGATCCCGGATTTGATAACGAAATCTCTGGCATGTGACCTAAGCTTGCTGTACAACCACGACTAACGTTTTTCTTTACAAAATATGACTTTACAAATTCAAAAAGAAACTGAATATCATGACATGAAAAACAACACAAATTTCCTTATATGTATGTTTTTATATACAAGTAGCCGCATATCTATGTAAACCGCGCATGCTAAGCAAATATTAAAATCACGATTAAAAATCATGCACATTTCACTTGACACATTTAAGATGAATTTCAAAAATTATGTTGCATGCAACACTTCCCCAAGATGAGAAACGGAAGATATAAATTTTCCGTACGAATAATTTTAACATCAAAACAATAACAAAAAAAAAAAACAAAAACAAGTCGCTCATCTGCAACAGTCACACGCTAATAATTCCTTTAACTATAAATTGAATTATAAATTTTTCAAATTGAAACTGCACCCTCTTTGAACCAAGTTTGTATGTGTGTGTGTGTGTCTGTGTACTACATGGTTGGTGAAACTACGGAAATTTACGCTAAAATCGGTGAAATGCTAAAATGAATGAAATTGGAGTATCTGCACCAGCAGCTGATGTGCCGTGCGTGGCAGTAAACAGAGTAAGCCAGACAACCAAAAGCCATCCGTACACGGTAGACAAGATAGTGCGCAAGACAATGGATGCCAGCATTCGTAGGTATGTATGTTTCATTGTATGCAAGTAGATGAATGCCTCGCGTTCAACGGAGCGTATTAGTTACCTTTTTTAACTGGAGCGCTGAGACGTTGATTTGGGAGCGAAAGAGAGCGAAAGAAGTGAAATGCGCAATAAAAATGCTAAGTAAAATAGCTAGAGGGAAAGCAAATGAAAATGAAAATTGTATGCTGCAGAAAAAAACAACAAAAACTACGTAAACACTGCTTTTTTGTCAGCAAAATATTCAAAAAAAGCTAGTAAGGGCGGCTTTTGTTTTGGTAAAGCTGAGCTTAAGTACACATATTTAGCTTAAGTTACCGATCTCTGTCATTACATGGCGCAACATAAAATAACTCAACATGATATGAAAAAACATTAAATAGAATCACAAAACATAACATAACATAGCTCAACATAACAAAACATAATATAGGATAACGTGACAACATAACACAACATAGGTAAAAATAACTCAACACTAAAAATATAAAATAATATAACGTAACATAGAATAAGATAACATAAAAGACACAACATAACATAACTTAACAGAACACAACATAACATAACATAACATAACATAACATAGGAGATCGAAACATTAACCTGCATCAACATCAAATAACTATGTATAATAAATATTATAAACCATTTACATACATATATAGCAACATAGCATAACATATCAGAACATACACAACATAATATACATTTTATCAAAAAAAAAACTAAAAAATTATTAAAAAATAAATAGAAAAACCAGGCACCGGCAGCAATTTCCCGGTCAAAATAATAAAACCCGTTTCATACTTATAAGATCGGTAAAAATATAAATAAGCAGATATTTAGGATACGAAATGACTGAAAATGAAACCACTGAATCACTAATAAAATTTAAACACCAAAGCTCGGTCTATAAAAATTTTTCTGCTCAATCGCAAATACAACATAAAGATCTTGATGTTCTTATAATTATGAAACCGACTTTATTTTCACGCACATACAGTCTGCGCTTAACTGCTTATATTGTCTATAACGAGTTTTTAGCTTATTTTTTATTTAATTTTCGTTGGTTGCTGCTCCAGCTACCTGTTGCACCGCACATTTGCTACACTTTAGGCATGCGCGCAGGCCATTCGCACACACTCACATGGGTGTCTTACATAAGTGGCATATAACAAGTGGGGTACATAGCACCTGCTGTTACTGTTAGTTATGACTGCAGGCGTACGTGCAGAAACAATAAAAATAACAACAACAACAAAGTGTTTGTGTGTGCGCTTTGCTGCCTCGAGTATTGAAAATTGTTTTGTTTTAGATCGTTTTTCCCGCGAACTCTTTTCTGCTTATAATTACTACTGATTGGAAAATATTTGCACTTTGTTGTTGTAGGCCACTTTCATTTTTTGTATATTTGCTACAAAATTTCCTACATTTATTGCCACAATTACCAGGTACTGTAATGTTGCTTATGTATTTGGTATGCAGCCATTTTTGGAAGGCAAGTTATATCAAAATAATGATGATGAAAGCAAGGAAAGAAGGAAAAGATAAAAAAAAATAAAAATTAAATTATAAACGAATAAGAAGAAAACATGTTTTCAATAAAAAAAATTTAACTTTTTTCAAGAAAAATTAGAAAACTCATAAGTTAAAATTCACAAAAGGTTACATTATAAATTTTATTTACTATATTTACTTTATTATTATTTGTTTTATCATGTAAACTTTTTTTGAGTTTTATTTTATAAACTTTTTATTGTTTTAGAGAACAATTTTATAATTAAAATTTTGTCGCTTACTTTCTTATAGTTTAATTTTTATTTTGTTTTTTATGTTTTTTTTAGTTCCTCTCTCTTCCTTCTTTTCTCTAGATATGAGACTTTAGCTTCTATTTTTATGGTATGAGCACTAGAGCTCTCATTTGGATGTAGGTTCATAACTGCGAACCTGTGAGGGTGACGAACTAAGAAGTCAAACCAGTATTTAAGATCAGGAGGGTCTTTATTCAGTCACCCAAAGTCCGCCCAAACTTCTAGTTTTTGTTGTTGTTGTCATTTATTTCGCAACTTTGCTAACCTGTTAATACTAGCTTTTATTGATGCCTTAAGCAATAACTAACCAACGATAAACCTGCTGACCAAGTTACACACATTGCAATGAAACAAACAATTTCGCAGGTGAATATGGCCATATACGAGCCACGAGAGCGATCAAGCAAAAACGGCAATCAAATCTAAACAAAAAGGTCTTTTCTGATTTACACAAGTATGTACATACATATGTAGATAGTACATATGTATAAGTCGTTGATTGGCTATGGAATGCATTGGGAAGTTCATATGTGAGCCAACAAGCTAATTCATGCTGACACATTATCGACTAAATAAGCAATGGCGTAAGTTTGCGCATGCGTTAGGCAGACAATTTTTATTGAAGCATTTGAAAACATGCGCAACGGTAGTTAAAGGTGCAGACTTTGGTTGTACATATATAAAAACTAAGTGAATATAAATTTCAAGTTATCAAGCGACACCAGGAAATTATGTTGACTCTTAATATTTCTTCAAAAATCAAAGTTCTCAAATAACTCGCAACTCAATAATAAATCACCTTGAATAAAAAAATCTGTTCTGTAAATTAATATATGATTGTGGTAGTTCGAGGCTTCGCGAAGCATACAAAAAGTGCTAATGTAGCAATAAGATTTAAGCTTACTTTTATTGCCATCACTGTATGCTGGTTAAAAAACTAATTAAAAGAGTATCTATACTTTAAATTAGACCTCTAGCAATGCAAAGGTGAAAATTTAATTCAATTCTTAGCAGCAGGTTTTGAGTGATGCGCGTACAAATATACTGACAAAAATAAAAAAATTCTAGAACTACTATTGTTGACTTCTTTTACTCTAATTAAAACTACCAATATGCATTTTATATATGTGCAGCACCTTTATTAACAGCATATTAAGATTTTTCTCAGTATGTCACCGTTATAATTTTTTAGTTAACTGTTATTTTGGAGCCCTGTTAAGCATATTTACCTTTGCGCATATTAATTTAAATTTTTAACTGTCCACTTATACCTTTATACTTGCTCACATGCAAGTAAACCTGATTGCTTAGCTACTTCAATGACATGCTTGCATGTACAACAACAATAAAAACAACAGCAACAATATCTAGCAAAAACAACATAAAAGTCCGTTTTACTTAAAGCGGCAAGTTTTCTTGATTTTTAAAATATTTTCTTGTTTCGTTGACGTTTTATGCGGCTCTTAAAATTGTTCCGTCATTGCCATTGTGTGGCCAACAAGTGACAACATTATCAGCAACAAAAACAACGATAATATAAATAATGAAGACGATTGAGGATGGCTGAAGGTTTGTTTGTGGTTGCAGTTGTTGTAGATAAAAGGGTGTATTTGATAAAAAAAAAACCGACAGCATTTTGGTGTTTTTGTTGGTCAGTAGTTCTGAATGGTGTCAAGATGTCACTAATGATGTGTACTTGATGTATGTACATATGTATGTATGCAAGTGTGTGTGTATTTCTCGCTTTTTGCCATTAAAAATCAGCATATTATGATTGATAGTAGGTACTCTTTCTGGGGACAGTCGAAAATTTGTCAATTTGAACCGGTTTCCCTAAGAAAAAAAAAATTGTCAAAAACAGGAAAAATGGGTTATGAACTTAAGATTAACGCCTTACTGAAATTTTATGGTCTAAAAATCGCATACTCCAAAAAATGCTAAAAAAAACGTGTGGTCCACAAAACTGCATATCAATAATGTTCTAAAAAAATTTCGCTGAAAAAATTTAAAATTTTGATAAATTTCTTGGAATTTTGAGCACATTTTTAAACCAAAATTATAGTTCCTGTATTAAATATTAACACAAGCTTTCATATAGTCTTTTTTAAACTACTTTTATTGAAGCTGGCTTATTTTCAATTTTTGCAATTGTTTTTTTTTTTAATTTAATTTTATAACCATATATTTTCCTTTGTTTATAAATTTTTTTTGTTTATTAGTTTTTCTTTATTTTGTAAAATGGCAAGTAATTTTTTTTTTTACAAATTTGAAAAAAAAAAAATAAAAAATCTTAGTAAATGAAATTTAAAAAATTAATTATATTTTTTAAAATAGTTTATTGAAGCTGGTCTAGTTTCTTTATTTTTCCTGTTTATATATGTAATTTTTTTTGTTTAAGTTTAGTTTTTCTAATTTTTGTAAAATGGCAAATTTAAAAAAAAATTTTTTTTTGGAAAAGAAAATTTAAAAAATTAACTAAATACATATTTTGAGACTACTTTTTAAATAAAAACCTAATGAAATGGAATAATACCAAGGAAAAAATTTTATATATTGGCCTAGAGTCTGTAGGGTGCCCTCTGAAATTCAAAGGAAAGTTAGAAGTGGACAAATTTTCCACTTAAAATTTATTATATTCATTTCTCCCTGAGCGCACTTAGATATGCATTCTTAAAATTTCGAAATTGTTAGACCCTTACTGTTTTCTAAGTAATTATTTATAAACACACCAAAAATATATGAACTTAACCACACTTTATTATAATATTTATTTGCTTCTTAAAACATCCATACATACTTACATATAAATACATATAATGGGCTGAGCGTGATGACAAGCCCAGTGATGATGATTTTAATGATAATGTTAAAGCTGCTAAGGTAGCTGCATAAAAAGCGATGCGCCCAACAATGACGAATGATGGTCAAATTGTGTGAATTTAGGTCAGACAAATGCATACAAAACACGCAAACGTATGAAGACGGAGCAAAGAAAAAAAATAACACTTTATACAAAAACAAATTATATGTTTGTAGGTACTAATAGTAAGATTTATGTATGTTGGTTTTTGTTTGATGCGCCAAATGTGGAGCATTGCAAGAAAACCAGAAAACAAAGCAAAATTGTATGACAAATTACAAAGGCAATATAACGAATTAAAAAACGAGGAAAATATCAAGGAAAATAGCCGTGTTTTTTTTTATCGGCGTCTGCGTTTGCGCTTAATATTTGTATGGACTGCTAAGCGCACAACTTTATCTGCAACTACGAAATAGTGGCTGATAAAATCAGTACTTCCAAGAAGTTTCCATTCATTTTGCAAACTGCCTTACCAACTTCCAGCAATCTGTTTATCATCCCTTAATAATAACCGGAATGTCAACAGAGGAAATGTGTGTATGTATGCGCGTTGATAATGGAATAACCGCAATTGTGCATGACCGTTTTTTTTTAGTCGCAGACGCAGATGTATATGCGTGTAAAAAAAAACAGGCCTAATATTAAAAACAAAAGCAGGTAGTTTAACAGTTGAATAGAAAGACCAGAAATTAAAAGCTGTAATCAGGGGTACTCTCGACTTTTATAGGCAGACACGCCATACTTGCATGGCTAGATAAGAAATGCATGCACACAAAATAATGTGAATATATGTATATATGTATGTATGTACATTAGGGTGGGTTGCAATTTTTATCTGCTCCTAATAAAGGTAGAATTTTTATTTTATGAGAACAAAAAAAAATATTGGTCACATTTTTGTTTTTATTTCGCTTAAAAAATTTATAAAAAATAATTTTTTTCTTAAATTCACTTACTATTTTAAAAAAGTAATAATTCATTAAATGGAAAACTCACAGGAGAAAATTGTTGTTAAATAAAATTTAAAAAATAAATATTTAAAAAAAAAAAAAAACTGATTAAATGGATTAGTTCAAATGAGAAAAATTTTATAAAATGCTCTAGAAAACTTCAAAAATGTATTTATTTATTCATTCCTAAAAAAAATTCTTGGAAAAATAATAAAAAAAAATATTGAGATATCGCTTTTAAAATAATAACTGATCAAATGGGAATAATTCCAAGGCGAAAAAAAATGTATAAAATTGTCCAGAAACTGTAGGGTGTCCCCTCGAAATTGAATAGAAAAATAAAAAGTAAGAAATTACAGAATTTCTAAAAAAAAAATTCCGTGGAAATTATTATTTGTTTTTATTTTTTTTTATTTTTAATTGAGTTCAAGAACGCTTTTTACAATTTTTGTGAAATATTTATATTTACAATTATTTACATTTAGGCTGAGCGAATAATTTTTTCTTCATATTTTTGACAAAAAGATTTCATTAAAGCTATTATTTATTTTTTAAATACTTTTTTTTGTTCAAAAGCGCTTTTTGTTTACTTTTGTAAAATTATTACTTTTAAAATTTAGATAAATTTATTTAAAAATCGATTGGGCCACTTTGAAAGAGTTAATTTTTTTTTATGTTTTTTTATGTAATGGAAAAAAATACCACACCCTAATGTGTAAACCTGCATGTATGTAGTACTTGAGTAATATATACACATTTTGTTGCAATTCTACAACTTAGCCTCTATAGCTAGTGTTTATCTAAACTTGATATTAAGAAAAAAAACCCAAAGAAACATGTTAAAGGCGTTACCGGCTTGGCCATTGAAGGCAAACATAAGTAGCTAGTTGTTGTTGCTATTAAAAAAAGTGAAAACCTGTTGTTGTTGGTTTGCTTAAACTGCTGCTTTTCCCTCTTTTGCTGATCTCGTTTTTGCGTTGTTAGTAAAAGCTTGAAAAATGAAGCTTGAAGCATATAGTAAAAGTAAGAGTGGAAATTGTAGTGCACATTGGTTTGTATGTATGCGTGTATGAGTTCACATATTAACAAAAGGAAAACGATAGTTTGAATGGAGAAAAATACATCGGTTAGTAAGAAAAATAATGATAATTTGGCGTAAATTTATTTGTGAGTGGAACTAATTCTCAAATTCTTCCAATGCAAGTGCCTGGGCTTAAGGGAATCACAATTAGCTTAACCACACTTATAGAGCTCCCTTTCAAACAATTTAAGTGTGTCTAAAGCGCTAATTGTTAACTAACTGCACTTTACAAATTAACGGTCCACTGGGCAGTTTTTGCCTTTTCTGTTATAATTAACTGTTTTCTATATGTGTTTTCTAATGTGCAAAATTAATTGTTCCACAAGTAGAAAAGGCCCATAAAAACACACAAAAAATACAGATTTTTTGTATTAAAAAAAAAATGAGTGTTGTAAAAATAAATATGTAAAAATGTGTAAGAAGTGCCGTTTATCTGGCGCTATAAAAAGTTTTAATGGGGACTCAAAAGTTGAGACCGACAAACATGCACACATATGGACGAGTAGTGAAGCTCTAGCATTGCAAATGACTGAACATTGTACTCTAAATGGAAGCTGAGTTACATACATTTGTTTACTTATTTTCTGATATCTTTTTTTTAATTTAATTTTATTTATTTTTTTTACTTACTTTATTTTATTTATTTATTTGATTTGATTTTATTTGGTTTTATTCTACTTTATTTTATTTTATTTTATTTTATTTTATTTTGTTTTATTTTATTTTATTTTATTTTATTTTATTTTATTTTATTTTATTTTATTTTATTTTATTTTATTTTAATTTATTTTATTTACTTTACTTTTCTTTTCTTTTATTTTAGTTTGTTTACTTAATTTATTTTTTTGTTCAGTTACATTTTTTTATAAATATTGGCAAGTTACCCCAATTTATTGATGAATTCAACCAAACTGTTTCTATTCTCTTTTCAGGTAATTATTGCTATTTCTTAATGCTAAACTTTTCAAAACTAACTAGTGGATATTGGGTAAAGTACCCAAAATAAGGTTCAATATAAAATATATATTTGCAGAAAATGTAAGTACTAGATTTATCATATATTTTTAATCTTTAGCAAATTGATTGGTTTATTTATAAAAAAGTGAAAAGTCATTGCCAATGTGAAGCATGGTTTTACGAAAAAATACAGATTTTATGATAAGAACTCGAAATGAAAAATAATTCAAACAATAAAAGTTTAATTATTCAAGGTTAAAAGTGTTCTAAACATACATACATACACACATTAGTAGGCGTATGGCGCCCAACTTCAATCATATACAAAATAATTCATTGGCAAAAATATAAATAACATTTGTTTTGTTTGAATAAGAATTCGCTATGTAAGCAAATACCGTTCTACTTGTTGCTCATAAAATACGATACAAGTACAAATATTTGCTCTTGCCTGAAAACATAGTAAACATAAATAGTTTGTTCTTGTACTTGTTTAGAACGGAAATAGTTGTTTAAGGTTATCGGTTTCAATGTTTATGCGATACTAACGTACATAGATTTGCACTAACCTATGTATGCATGTATGTATGTATGTACTTATATATTTATGTGGATATCTCTATGTAAGTAGTCATGTAGGTCTCGGGCGCCCTACGGCGTACTATGGTGTGCTTTGAAGAATTAAATGACCAAACACTAGACAAATTTCAAAACTGAGCATTGAAAAAACGAAAGATTTATACAAAATTGGTAAAAGTTCTTCAAAAAAAAAAATAAAAAAATATTTCAAACTGGGAGTTGAAAAATGTGACTAGCTAACAAAATTGTAGATTTTTTAAAAGTTAAAAAAAAAAAAAATATTAAATTGTTTATTTAAATTAAAAAATTGTGACTTTTATTCAACTCTTTTTTTTTAAATTTAGAGTATGTATTTAAAAAATTTAAAAATAATTCTAATGAATGCAAAACATCCAGCTTTTTTAAACTTTTATTCAAAAACTCTAAAAACTCAAAGCTTAAACTTAAAAAAATAAACATCCATAGAAGAAAATTTACAAATATAAAAAAATTAAAATAGTCTTGCAATTTCGGTAATATTCCAAAAGTGTCATAAGTTTTTGAAAAATGTTTTGACATTTTTTTTAACATAGTCGAACTACCTATCCCAAAACGGATAGTTTAGTATTTTGACAACTGCGTGGAAAATCACTTTTTTTTGAAGATTTTTGAGAGACCTCAGAATTTTTTTTTAAAACGAATTTTCGAAAAAAAACTAAGTTCTTTTTTGTAATTTTCGATACTCTTGGAATATTTTGAAAGTTTTTCAAAACTTTTTTTGGAATTTTGAAAAAAGTAAATTTTAAAAGTCTAGGGAAATTTCTAAAATGCGAGAAAGTTTTTTTATTTATTCTCCTTTTTTTAATCTCAAAAAACTTCTCATACTGAATTTTTTTGCATACAAATTTCATCAAAATACGCCAGTGTGTAACGCTACTGACCGCCACCTACACATTTTGCTTCTTTAATTAATTATAACCATAGAATCTACAATGAGTGCTTCAGCCAGCTTTTAAATTTTTTTTTTCTTTTTTGTATTTTTTTTTTGTATTTTTATTTTCATTTAGTATTCTTTAAGTTTCACTTGAGCGTTATTTTTGATTTTATTTTTATTTTATTTGTTCTAAGCACAAAAGTTCTTAATGCTTATTATTGTTTAGTTTTTTTTTGGTTCTTCTTTTGTTTATGTTTATATGTTCGATTTCTTTTTCCTTTTTTTTATTCAAGTACCTAGCACTTTGGCACTGGGTCAGGTTTAATGCCCACTATTGGCAATGGCACCGGTGTTTTGGCATACTTGAACTTTTCTTTTGTTTTGAGCTTCTACATTTACTCGTAGTTTGCACTTTTGTTGTTGGGTTTTTTTTTTTTTTTGGAAATTTGTTTCAATTGACAGTGAAATCTTCATTCGTACATACATATGTATGTATGTGTGCTATGTACATGAAGATCAATGGTTTTGAGTGAGTTATTGAACATTGAAACTTATTTGAGGTTTTGCGGTTAGTAGGCGCCGAGGTTGAAATTTACATTGTTTTGCAGCTATTTTGGTGATAAGTCGCATAGGATGAACTTTGGAAAATTTCTTAGCGGATTAAGAGATATTTATGGCGATATTCGATCTATGAAAATATTTGTTCTTTTGCACTGTTTTTGTTGTTGCTAGCACAGTATTTCATCCTACTAAGCCGGTATAACCTTTTAATATCCAGACCAAAACCAAAGCCAGAACTAAATCAGCAAATCGAGACTGTAGACCAAATTGGGAACAAAAGTAGAAAAAGGACCGAAACTAGAATCTGAAGAAAAAGAAACGAAAACTGAGTTTCAAAACGAAACTGAAACTGGAGCATTAACGGGAGTCGAGACAGATATGGAAGTTGGAACCAAAACTGGAATCGCAGAACGAAATGGAAATCTGAACGGAAGCAAGAACCAAACAGAAATCAAGATTTGAACAGAAATTGGTATCGAACCTGGAATTCAAACTTTAAATGAAATAGGGACAAGAAATAAAAACGAAAATGTAACCGAAACCAAAACTGGAAAGGAGAATGAAACAGAAATCGAATCTATAATGTATCGGAATCGAGAGAGAAACTAAATAGCAATCGAAACTGAAATTTACAAAGAAACCGGTACTGGAACATTAACTGAAATCGAGAATGAAATAGAACCGAAACTGAAATCATGCAATGAAACTGGATTCGGAACTGAAACTAGAAATGAAACTAAAACTGAATAGAAACATTAACTGGAACAAAAACTAAAGTTGGGTATAAGACAGAAACTGGAATCGAAATGCGGACAAAAACTAAAATCGAGAATGAAGCCGAAATTGTATATGAAAACCTTAGAAACTCGAATTGGAATAAAATTGAAATCGGAATCGGTCATGTAAAGAAAAAAAAACCGACACGAAGCTGAATCAATACCGAAACTGGTACGGACTGGAAACTACAATCGGACATGTAAAGAGTTCGCAACAAAAGGAACACGAAAAAATCTATACCGAAAGTAGAATTGAGTCTGAAATCGAAACAGGATCTTAATCTGCGACCGGACCGGAGCAGCAACTAAAGTCAAGGTCGAAACTGAAGTTGGAGGTGGCACTAAAGCTTAGCTCCAGCTTTCAAGGAAAATTTCCAATATTTCTTTTGTGTTTGAAGACAGCAAGAAAATTTGAAATTATCTCGAACTAGTCGAAATTTGCTAGATGAAATATTTAGAGAGCAAATTTTTTATCAACCCCAGAACTGCAGTATGAATTTTTAAAATCTGTAGAAAATAGGAAATTTTAATTGAAATATTTTTTTACCCTCCTTCCAAGCTGCAAACTAACCTCTAGACTTAACATAACCTCCAATTTTTGATTTTTTGCTGCACACCATAACATTAACCGATGCCACAATGAAGGTGACTGCAACATGAGTCGCACACAATTTTTGACATTTAAAATAAATCGATGACAAAAATTAAATTATCTGACAGTCATATTAATTCTGAGTGGGTTTAACACTACAAACATTCTGAGTGACTTTAAATATATTTCATAAGAATAATTTCACGTAGGTGGCGCACGTACCAACAATTGAACACATGCAATTAAATTAAATGTGAATGTGTCAAGAAGGAAAATAAGAAAAATGACATTTTTTATTTAAGTTGTGATGGTAATGCGCCCACAAATAAATAAGAAGAAATATGAAATATCATAGTGCCATATTGGTTTAAATGAAAAATTAATGAAAAAAAAATAAAAAATAAAAAAAAATTGTGAAAAAAAAATCGTGGATGACATATGATAGCAATAAATGTTGGAATGATTAAACCACAAAAAAAAAAGAAAAAGAAAAAAAATTTAAGAAGACATTTTCATTGAGCAAGCAAACGAAATCAAATGTCGAAATGAATACGAGGCGCGCCTTAAAATTAAAGTTTTTCTTTGACTGCAATTGTGTAAGCAATGCTTCTTCTTCCTATGCATAACGGCGTATTAATAGAGTTGATGAGTGGTGACTTTAAAATAAATTTGAAAAAAAGTGAACAAAATATTAAATAAATTATGTTAAACAGATAAGGTAGTATAATTGCGGTTGAAACTGAAAATTATATACCCAGTTGTGAAATTTGTATAGTTTTCGGAAGGGCATATTTCTAATTTAAACACTTACTTGGGCACTGAAAAACGGTTGAACTACAGAGTACCGATATGTACCAGAATTGAGTTTTGCATTCGAGTTGAATAGCCGTCCGAATAGAAATATAGAGTAAGGGTTCTGATTTGGGGTGAAACTGAAAATTATATACCCAGTTTCATAATTTGTATAGTTTTCGAAGGAGCATATTTGTCATTTAAACACTTACTTGGCCACTGCTTGACCGGTAGGATGTCAGATTGAGTAAGATTTTCACTTCTATCAGCAGTCAGGCTGGGTCTTGGCGGTTCCCTTTATCTAGGTTTCACCACCTTTGCTGTCAAATAAATTTTATTATTTATTTTCTTAAGTGATACGACCCATTGTCCCATTGCAGTTGGAGTGACTAAGCGTTGCAAATGCACTCCCCAACAGCGCAAAGGTCTGTCGTGTCCAGGTGAGCACTCAGCAACAGCACAAATTCCGCACACAATTCAAGTGATTGTTTAAATAAAACATTCTTTTCTTTTTCACTGACACTTCAAACTTTTGTTGTGCGAGATGCAAATGTGAACTCCTTCAATCCCAACATTTTTTGCATTTTTTCGTAGCTTCGTCAGCTGGTTTGGCTTTTATGGCGATGCCCCAAATAAATAACCAAAAAAATATATATATACATTATATGGGTGAGGTTAGTGCATGACAGAGTAAATATATAATAACAAACGAAAACGAAGAAACAACAACAACAACAACAACAACAAAAATTGCCAACTAACACACAAAAACCTGAAAGGCAATGCAACACCCATTCAACGGTATTTCAACCCAATTCTTCATTTGGCAAACAAGTCAATTAAAGCACTTGATGGATTTTTGGTTATTATTTCACTTTTTATGAAGACACACATACGCGCATACATACTACATATGTACATATGTTTGCACAAGTATAAGTAAAAATATTGTATGCACGATGATTAAGTGAAAGCATTCAGACTTTTGAAGCTTTTGATCTTTGTCTGAAATATACCAGTCCCAAACTAGTTCAAAATGGGCGAAAAATTGTTTGTTCAATCAATAGCAATATTGACAATTTGCCAACTACACAGAATCGGGCGGTAAGAGATATAAATTTAGGCCAGTGGCCGGCATTTTTTTTGAGTATGTGTTGGTAAATGTGAGAGTAACTTTGCTACAGTGGTTCCAAGAATAGAATTTTCGTGTCAGTTGCTTAACCGACAGCGAGGAAGTAACAACGTAATCGTGGATTGGGTTTTTCGCTTTCAGCAGCAACTAAAATGAAGAGCGTAAGAGTATATGTGAAGAGCGTAATACCCGCACGGGTTAGGTTTGCCGACCAATGATTTAGGCTACCAGGCTTAAGTACCCGTAGAAAGATTACTAATATTCAGTTCCTAAAGCAATATTCCAGCTGACAGCTGACAAATGGCTGTTGACAAATGATTTACATTAAATATAAAATGACTTAAAAAATTGTATGATCTTGGCGCTACTTAATATGTACTTGACCTTGAACCTGTCATTGTTGTTGTTTTTTTTTATATTTTATATTATACCACTAATGACCAAAATCTTTTTAATCAGAATAATGAAATTTCTCACAAAAATTTTTCATACTAACAAAATTATTATATTAATTTTTTTTTGCGCCTCAAAGTTATTGTGGGAATTTCTTTTGTTTTTTTTATTTTTGCTTTTAAATATTTTCCCCCTTTTTGTTGCTCTCCTTTTTATAACAGCTCTTCAACTTTTTTCTTAACTCTCAAATGATATTTTATATTTTCTTAATTACAAGTTTTTAAAAATTTTTGGTTTTTTCCCTCCAACAATCGCACTGCCTTAAAAGTCTTATTTATTGCAGTTCATACATACATAATTTTATATGTAGCACAAATTGCAAATAACTCAACACCAACAATAAAACCCATCGGTATATAAATGGGTTCGGTAGTTACTCGTAAATTTGTAGTTTTGTTGGTGAATGCATTGGAGGTCAAATCAAAGATAAAACAAGGCCAAACGCGCTTACGCATTGATATGTGGGAAACTTTTACTAATTTTTTTTAAATTTGTATGATCATTTAATGATTTCTTAGAGTGTTTTTGTTGTTGTTTGCTTAGATTTGGACTGTGCTTATTTAAGTTGGTATAATTATGTAGTCGGTTCAGTTTACTAAGTAGTATATTTATGACCAAATTTAGTATTAATAATATTGTTTATCTTGAATTTGGAGTAGGGTTATGAATTTTGATTGAGTGTTTAAAGACTACGAAGAAAAATAGGGTCATGTTTTCCTTTTTATTATTTTATTTTATTTTACTTCATTTTATTTTATTTTATTTTATTTCATTTCATTTTATTTAATGTTATTTTTTTTATTTTTTTATTTGATTTTTAAACATTTCATTAAGTACTAGAAGCTTTGTAAAATTAATTTCTAGAAAATAATAAAACAAATACTCAAAACCACCAAAAGAGTGATTTTGTTTTTTTAAATTGGTAATAAATTAAAAAAAAAACAACTGATTGAGAAAAGTCATTTGCCTGTAATTTCCATGCTTGTAATTAAAAGGGAAATATGTAAATGAAAAATGTTAACAACTGTTAAAAGCGCCGTTAAGTTTAGAAAAACAAAGCAAATGAACGGACAATCGGTCCTCATATCCGCTGCAACGGTGTATTGAAAAAGTCAAAAATAAAACTGAAAATCACAGCTAATTACGAGTACAGATGGCAAGTAATGCAGCAACAAAACTAAAAAAAAGTTAATAAAAATCTACTACAAAAAAAATACAGCAATTTAAAAATGTTATTGCAACAAAAGCAAACAAATTATTAGAAGAAGCCAGACCGCTTTTGTAAAATTAAATGCCAAAAACATATTCTGACTTGCAAACCTTTGGCTTTATTAAAATTATTTATGCGCGCTACCGTCAATCACCAAACGTCATGCGGAGAACAGTTAAACAAAAATTAAGAAAAAAAACTACAACAACAAAAGTCACATTGCTTATCATTTATAGAAACAAAACACTTTGCAAATAATTGTTTGCTTTGCCAATTCAATTTGCGTTTTTTTGTTGTGTTTCCACTTTAAAGGCCATTTTAGCGTTCGTCGTTGTGGACGGATGCGCCAAATGATGAGTCGTCACAAGCGCAACGATTGGGGTGTTGAGGTGCAGCTCAAACGGAATTGTGTCGGTTGTATGTAGCGTGTGATTAATTGTATGTATGTACGTGTGTGTATTAGACTGGCACATTTAAAATAAAAAATGAATCAATGACAGAGTTTTCTATAGAGGTTGTTTACATGTGCATTAGAGTGTGCCAAACAAATAAAAATTTTGGAAACTTTTATTTCGTAAGAACAAAAATAATGGCAGAGGTTTTGCTAGGAATTTCAAAGTAGACTATTCTTTGCCGATGCTTACATGGACATTAGACCGGGCCAAATAATTTTTTCCTAGTTTTTATTAAAAAAAATATATTGTCCGAGTTTTCAATCGAAATATCAAAGTAGACGATGCTTTAAGGCTGCTTACATGTACATTAGACCGAGCCAAATAATTTTTTTTTGTAACTTTTATTCAAGAAAAAAAATAATGGCAGAGTTTTCGATAGGCATTTCAAAGTTGACTACGCTTTGAGGCTGTTTTCCTCTACATTAGAAAGGCCCAATTATATTTTTTTTATTCAAGAAAAAGAATAATGGCAGACGTTTTGAAAGGAATTTCAAAGTAGACTTTGCTTTGACGATGCTTACATGTACATTAGACTGGGCCAAATAACTTTTTTTAAAACTTTTATTAAGAAAAAACGAATGGCAGAGGTTTTGATAGGAATTTCAAAGTAGACGGTGCTTCGAGACTGCATTAGAATGAGCAAAATAATTTTTTTTAGTTTTTATTTAAAAACAAAAATATTTTCAGAATTTTCGAGAGGAATCTGAGACTGCTTACATGTACATTAGACAAAAAATCAATATTCCAAATATTTTGTGCTAAAGTATGACTAATCCGACATATGTATGACGCTCAAATAAAGGTGTTTCACATGCAGCAAGACAGCTCTTGTCTATGCAATGACATGAACGTAACTGTTCTAATTGATTACACCCATACATACATAAGAAACAGAAATAACTCAGAAAAATGTTATGATTCATAAGAGCTTAACAATGTTGAATAAATGCTACAAAAACAACAAACACCATAAATAACCAAAAAATTGCCATTCATTTATGCCAACAACGTTTGATGCCAAAGAGTTGAAAACACACAAAAATTTATTGCCATTTAAGGTTGTTGATAGAATGGCATTTTGTTATTGAATATTTGTGATGAAAATGTGGTGGCGGCACAAACCTAGAACAATGCATGTGGGTAGGCTGCGGAGATCAACATAAAAAACGAAAATAACTGAAAATCGATTGCAATAAAGCGCCAAAAAAGAATTTTTTCATAAAAAACTCAATGCGGCATTTACTTTAAGTTTTATACGACATGAAATGTTTAGCCATTTATTGTTGGTGTTTAAAATTTTATTGCATTTTGATTTCTTCGTATTTTGTAGTTTTATTTTTTGTATAGCTTTTTGTTTCCATGCCACAGAGGTCGTTTGGGGCACGATATTGCATTTGGCGGGCCAAGACGCTATAGGCGCAGTCATGCGCGCGTGCGCTAGTTCACCCACAATCTAAGTCACAAATACATTTACACTAACTATTAAAGGCACATACATACATACATACATACATATGCGCGTATAGAGTCGCAGCACTCGCAAGCCCTTGTTTGACACTGCAGCTAATGGCAAAACTAGTCAGCAGAAAGACTAGTTTAATTTGAGAATTTTTTTGGTTGCATTTAAAATAGACCGAAAACACCTCAGCCTTGGATACTCGAAAAGTTTTTTAAAGATTCAAACATTTTGTTATTGCTTTTAAATATGTGCAAACAACAATTTGATATAAAAAAATTTTAAAACAAAATTCAAAATCAGTTTCAAAATTTTATTCAAAGATATATTTTTGTGCTTTGCACTTAATAGTACTTAAAATTCTTTAAAACTGCATTATCGACAAGTTTCGAAATTTTTGAAGAATCGTTTTGAAATTTTTGAACCTTTTTTTTACGCACAATCCAATATTAAAAAAAAAGTTGAGAAAATCGCAAAAAAACATTTCGAATCAATTTTCGAACACTTTTGAAAATTACACTTTGTGGTGCAAGAAATTCATTCCCCTTAAAATATTTTGAAAAATAAGTAAAATATGATTTATTTTTGAATTCAGCTTCAAAACACTCCCAAAAAAAAAATCAAATTCAAAAATGTTATGTTTTAAAATAGTTTTGAAAAATGCCCCAAAATACTTCAAAACTTTTTCTAAATTTTTTGAATATTTCACTTTCTTTGAAAATCTATATTTTTTTTTGAAACATCTTTAATTTTCGTAACTTTCACAATAAGCTCAGCATTTTTTTTAAATTAAGTTTCAAACACTCCCAAAAAAATAAATATAAATAAATGAAATATAGTACTTTAAATTGATGATGAAAGATGACAAAAAAAAATCTAGAATTCCTTTCAAACATTTTTGAAAACTTAACTTTGTTTAAAAATTATATTTTTAATTTAACTTACCCCCAAAAAATGTCAAACATATTTCCAAACTTTTTTCAGATCTGAATTTTAAAAACAATTTCTTATTTCTATTTCACTTTCCCCCAAACCAATATCAAACATTTTTCAAAACTATTTCAAGACTTAAATATAACATTTTTAAATAATTTTGGAAAATGACCAAAAATGTTTTGAAACTTTTTTAAATTTTTTTTTGAAAATTTCGCTTTGTTGAAAAATCTCATGATTACTTTTCGTAACTGGGATACAAACCGACGTGCCTGCACCAAAGCCGCTGTTAAAATACTCCAGCAACTAAGCTATATTGCCTTGTAATTTGTTTTGACTTTCTGCTTACCGTTTCCCGATATATTTAATTTTGCTACAATTTTCTTACAAATGCCCCATTGTGCAGCGCTCAGGGTGACACGCGTGGTAAAATCATTACAGACAATGGATTCAGTTCGACGCGCTGTGCGACTCCAAAAACAAAACAAACGTCACCACTTTGGCCAATTTACTTATATTTTTGCACTCAAAACAAAGTACAAGAAAATAAAGATAAAATGACAAAAAAGTTAGAAGCAGAATAACTACCGTTAGCCGGTTACGTACTGCATGCGCCATCGCCGTCCATGCCACTCCCATCACACAATACTGCCAGCAGAAATATTTGACATAATTTTTTGGCGCTGTAAACAAAGTAAATTTGTATGTACGCGAGTATTAACATCGCTGCAATATAATTATAAAAAGTATATACGAGTAAAAGAATCGACTACGTAAAAGATGCTGGTAAATTTATATGGATGATTTTGTGTTTCGAAATGCGCCTGCTTCGCTACAATTGTGGGGCAGCACGATTTTGTTAGGGATTGTGGTTTGGCTCGGCGATTTGGTTCTTAAAGTTTCGATTTGTTTTTTGTTTTTATTGATATTAAAATTTTGATTGCTATGGAATTGTGTTTTTACGGCGGATTTTATTTTACATAGCGATGAGCGCGTTTTGTTTTTGGAATGACTCAAATATGCTTCACATACGCTCGCTTCCTCTACTATTGTTCCTCATTTCCTCGAATACTTTTCTTTAAGGAGCCCACTTTTTCAAAACCTCTCTGACCATCTGAAACCACAGCAAAGATATCATATAGATCTTTTATTTTATATTAATTATTTCATATTCACCTTTTCCTACCCAATCGAAGCTTATTAATGAGCATCCAAAAGGGGTTCAACAAACTTTCAAATGTAATAAATACCAAATAAATATTTTCAATGTGAAAAATCGCGTGCTACGGCCAAATTTCGCATCCATTATTGCCAATTAAAAAGTCAGAACCAACCAAAAAAAATATTGTTAAATGTAAAATATGTTAACAAAGTTTTCATGTAGACACCTTCATCAATGGGCCAATGAACCCAATGAAGATTACACGCAATTCAGCTTACCAAAAAAGAAAGATCTAAACAATTAAACACAAAATTCAAAAAAAAAAAAGAAAAAATAAAAAAAATTCTGCAACAAACACAAAATTAATTGGTTAAGAAATTGCGGGTGTATCAAAGCGCGTGAAATATGCGCAGGCGTAAAGAGAATGAAGCGCGTCACAAACTGAAGTAGAAAGAAAAAATTTGCTTTGCATGAGTTGGGCATTTGCTTGTTGACAATGTGACAGTTTGCTTAAAGCTATAAATTATTACAAAAATTAAGAGGAAAAAATAAAAAAGTTATATAAGAATGGTACAACTGGAACTCACCTCAAATTAGCACCACAGATGGCTGATAAGTCTGAAATAATAAGTCAACACGCCTTTCAGACTACTTTTTTCGCTATTCACTTTTATGGCAATTTTTTTTTCTTTTGGAATAAAAAGAAACGCTTTTGCCGAAAGTCTATCGCCTTAATTTACTCGTTTCTGTGTGTAGGCCGTTGGTTAATAATTGTCAACACCATAGCAGCTTCAAAGCCTTATTTTACTTGCTAATTTTTTTTTAACGTTTTTTTTTGCCGAATGCGCATTGAAGTATTAAAAGACAATTTTTTTCTCGAATTACTTGTATACCCACATGCCAGTTTCTTCTGTCAGGATTAATAAAAACACCAGCTCATGGTATTCAACTTGCTACAGCAACACAGACAAATTCCTGGCGTCAAGCGTTTAGATCGCATAACCGAAAAATTTGGCTGATGGATCTAACAGAACTATTAACAGTTTGATTGCTAATGGAAGTTTGGTGGGTTATCCGTTGGGTATTATTATTATTATATTCCAATTAGAACGATCATCAGTTTGACTACAAATGGAAGTAAGAACAGTTAAGCTGCTAATGAAAGTATTAACAGTTTGACTGCCAATGAAACTATTAACAGTTTTGAAGGCACTTCTATTATAAAGAGAGAAAGAGAAAGCTAAGCTCACGATACATTTAAATGACTCTTTTAAAATTAAAGGAAATATACGATGCTAATAAATAAAAGAGTTTGTCTATGACCTACGATATCGTCACTAGTGCCAAAAATACGTCTAAAAGAGTGAAAATTTGTGCGACAAAAATGTCAAAATAGAAAAGGATAGCATTTCTCATTCGACAAAAATGGCAAAGGAGCAAAGGATAGCTTTTGATCTAAATCACTATGCTAGTCACACAACGAACTCAGAAAAAAAGCTCATATGGTGAATCAATCCATAAAATGTTAACTGAGTAGCATGCCATATTTATATATTCAAACCCACATACAGAGAAATAAAATTATACTTTGGAGCTTTTAAAAGTTCTTGAATTGAAACTTAATTTTTGCCCATTTCTTTTACTCAATCAACTTTCTTGTATCATTGGCTTCGACCACATTTAATGACTGCTGATTGTTTGAGATCTAAAATAATTAATTTGGTTTTACTTTAAAGTTGCCCCAAAAACTTTTTGTCCATATTAATTTCTTGCATTTTTTGTTTGTTTTATTTTTCGGTCAGAACAAAAACCTTTTCTACAGCTCGTGCTGTTCTTTTCCTTCCCATTAATGTTGGTTTAATAACTAGCACAACGTTGCGGTTTTGATTCTTACGCTGAATATTAATTTGTGTTTATTAGGGTGGAGCGAAAAGTCATACTGGAGTCCATAAAAAAGGCCCATTTTGAACCGGACTTTCGCAGTTTTTGATGAACTATTTCCAAATACTAAGTATATTTTACCCACACAAACACAAACTGCTTTTTAGAAATTGTATCTTTTAAAAATTGTGGCGTGGCAAAGTAGCGGCATATTTGAGAAATGGTATAATAGGCCCTTCAAGCACAGCCGATTTGCAAAGATTAGCATTAAAAAGATATTTAAATTAGATTTCACAAACATGCACTGCTAAAATTATATAATACACTGAAAATAAAAAGTTGCTAAAATGTAAACTAGAAAACACTTCAAAAGTGTTTTATGGAAAAAAAGCATTTTAGACAAATTTGTATATATTAAATAAAGCTTTCTAAATTATTGTTCACTGTCAAGTGCACATCAGCCCAAAACAACGTTGTCTCCTTCGTTCCACCTTAATACTTGACCACATATATGTAAGAACCGTGCTTTCAATTCTTACTAAAAAGTTGTTTGCGATTTCCCGCTGATAAGCGCTTGTTGACTCTTGAGTGTGGTAAAATAAACAAAAAGTTTAAAAGCATAAAAAATTAAATAAAACAAATTAAAAACAAACATTTCAGGGGTCTAAAGAGAGACAATAAAAATCAACTACAAATGAAATGGTGAGATATAAAACAATAAAAAAAAAATTAAAAAAAAAAAACAAGATTATTAAAAAGAAGTACGGAACCTTCAACAGAATTTTTAAATTGAATTCGCTTATCTTTCATCAACTCATTTGCGAATTCTGCAAAACTTTTTATGAGTAAGTCAGTTATTTTTAGAGTAAATATTCAAGAGTAAATATTCAAGGGACCAGCTGTAACTACAACTTCTTTTGTTGTTGTTGTTGTTGTAAATTTCAGTTAACAAGTTAGTAATTATGCATAGCCTAGACTTAATTGAATGATAGCGTCGTCAAGTGCTTAAGGAGCTGGGCTTTATTTAGCTGGCAATGTAGGCTACAACTTCATTGGTGTATAATTTTTTTTATGGTTTGTAAAAAGGCGTGGCACCGCCCACTTTTGTTTAAGTGAATTTTTTTTAATTTGTTTTATAAAGAATGTTTCAAGGTCTGGAGAGAAATGTATGAAACCTGGTCCGATTTTATATAACAGATATTGAAGGGATCTTAGAAGCACACGACAATAATTCTGCAAAAAAGTTACTTTATAGCAATTATATTTCACTACCAAAATGTCAAAAAATGCCAAAAAAAAAAGTTTTTGAAAAAATTTTTTGTTTTTTTTTTTGAAAATGGGAATGACCCCGCCTCTTTTATAGTGCATTATTGCAAACAATTTTGAAAGCCATAACTTGAACAAACATTGATTTTAGGTAACGCAACTGAACATTTGCACTTTAAAATATTAACTGTATATTGTTCCAAGCAAAATCGGTTGAGAGCCACGCCCACATTTTTGGTGAAAATTCCAAATTTTTGTGGTGAAAATTCCAAACTTTCCTGCAACTTTGTAAGCTACATGAAAAAAGATATGGTACAAGTAATAAGATTTCTCAGCAAAACTGCTCCAAAAATTGTGAGAAAGTAGGCGTGATATCGCCCACTTTTTAGTGTAACCTTCTGTTTTTTTTTTTTCATAATTAGAATACTTTTTCAAAGCCATTTTGGAACATTTTATCGACTATTGAAGGGAATTTTTTCTGATCATTTCAGAATATTTTGAAATAATTGCAGGACATTTTCAGGTTCATTGAAAATGGAAAAAGTCCCAGAATAATTGCTAAAACAATTTCAAAATCCTTAAATTACGTAAACTGTCGTCAATGACCACCCTCTCATTTAAGACTTCAAACACCTTATGTTGCCATTTAAGTAGCAACACACATATCCTGAAGCAAACAAAATAATAAAATTATAAAAAAAAATTTATAAGAAAAAAAAACATAAAAAATTAAAAACTAAAAAAAAATAAAAAATAAAAAATAAAAATAAAAACAAATCTGACAGCCCATTCACAATCAGCCGCCAATATGAAAACAAAAACACCATTCACATAATGCCAAGTACACAAGGCCATTATGCCGCACTGCCCACAATTACCAATTAACCAAACTCAAGTGTATTTGGCAATACAACAACCAAAAAATTAGAACAATAATTTTGCAAAATCAGGCAGTTAATCAAAAATAAGTACCTAAAAACTACTACCTAAAACCAAATCTGTACCTTCGCAACCACAAAATCGTTAGCCATTAAATGGACGTGTCCATGCACTCGCTTAGCTTGTTTGGAAATAAAATATTTATATTCTAATGCTGGAAGGAAATTATTGTGGCAGTTTTTGATTTATGAGTGTTGATTTTATTGTACGCTTTTGTTGTTATTATTAAGATTATTGTTTTTGTGGTTTAGAAGTGTTTGTAAATCAACTAAATTTTGATACAACACAAGACGCGAGTGAAGCTAAATTGGTGTTGTAGGTGTTGGGCGGTATTGCTAGCAAAAGATTCGTTTATCCTTTCACTTTTAATGAGAATTTTTTTTTAAAGATTTCTGTACTGCTGAACGATTTATATACCACCGATCTATTGCTTGTCAACTCCAGCAAGTTGGAACTAGTTTTTATTCGCAGCATCAAAAATATAAAATCAGCTGTCATTGGCGAATTTTTTTTTCTTAAATTTCTTAGATTTTTTTTTCATGCTATACAACATTTTTTTATTCTTTATCCCAATTAACATTCAGTCATTATTTAATTACCAGTGTAAACGTAATTAATCATTAGCTGACAAATCATTAGTTGGTTATGACATGAGAGTCTATTTCCAGAGTTTGATATTTTACATACTCACGCTTATAACAGGAATTGGAACATTTTATTTTTTATTTGTTTTTTTTTTTTCTATTTCTTTACAAAAGTATTTGAACATCAAAAGCAAATTTCACAGAAATTGATTATTCATGTCAGCCATTTCATTAAGCAGATCATTAAATTGTAAAAGTTATTAGAAGTCTAAAACTGGTTCACTGAAATTCTTTATTCCTGTCAGACATTTGAACGGCGGCAGAATTTTGTACGCCATAAAATTTGATTTATGAGAGCAATTACAAGGGAAATTATTACTAAGAAGTGGTTTGTAAGACGTGAAAATATAGAAAAAAATTTGTTTTGAAATAATGAATTTCCTATCGGAGGCTACATACAAAGAAATATACTAAAATAGTAAATGTAATGCAGCAAATAGCACACATTTGTTCGTTTCAAGGACTTAAATTTTTTTTGCGAAACACAGAAACTCTAGATTTTATTTTTAATACAGATAGGCAGCATTCAAAGTACTCAAACAGAAGACTTAAGAAACGAACTTTTGTTTTTTTTTTTCCTTTTTTTGGTGCTACTGCTATATTTTTTTTTTTACAAAAACCAACTTTAAATTAATATTTTTAGCTTGAGCAATAGCAAAAGAAGCACCAACAAAAACAGCAACCATAAACACCATCTTTTCTCATACTAATACGCATATCGTAGTTGGCTTGGTGGAATACCAAGCAAAATTTTAGCTTCATTTAACATGAAGTCGAGTTAAACTCCAACTCTATTCTGCATTCATTGCTGGTCGTAATACAATGCTAAAGTGCAATAAAATTAGTAACTAAAACAAAAGAAGCAGCGCGTTAAACCGACACTCAATCTGCAGATACTCACACTTCGTTTAACAGAATAGCTGAAGCATCGCTACTAATTTGGCATTTAATTCGGCTACAATCTATAGCTCTTATTTCCATTTGTGCTTTTGTTACCAATAAAAGTACAGTTTTTTGTTTGGTTGTCTATGCGAACGCCAGTAATTGCGGGAAGAAATCAATTGGTTCTGCATTTCAAGCATTTATTTCACCACAGCTAATTGTCATAGAATGCAGGCATTTAACGTACTAATTGTACACATTTCTATGCTAAGCAACGCCGTAATTTGGCTTTAGTATAAATAAATTGTGAAACGTCGAACGTCTTTTAGTCTATTTCATGGGACGACATTATGGAAGGTGTTGAAGTGAAAACGTTTAAACAAGTTCGTTGCTTAAGTCTTTTGTTCTATGTTGTATGCTTCATACATAAGTTATTTTATTTCATTTTATTTTATTTTATTTTATTTTATTTTATTTTATTTTATTTTATTTTTTTATTTTTTTTTATTTTTTTTAATTTTATTTTATTTTTATTTTTTTATTATTTTATTTTATTTTATTTTATTTTATTTTATTTTATTTTATTTTATTTTATTTTATTTTATCTTATTTTATTTTATTTTATTTTATTTTATTTTATTTTATTTTATTTTATTTTATTTTATTTTATTTTATTTTAATTTATTTCATTTTATTTTATTTTTTTATTATATATATATTTTTTTTTTTTTCTTTGTTATCTATTTTATTGTATTGTATTTTTGGGCTCGCGCGGCTTGATTCGTTTTGTCTAGAAACACTTTTTTTATAGGCTGCCAAGCACTTTTTCATGAACCTGTATAAGCATAAAAATTCGTAAGAATATCTAACGCCATGACTACCCCGTCAACCGCCTGACTTTTTAAAATCGTGCACAGCGGCATTATTTTGCAAGACAAACTATTTCACTCCAGTATTTGCTTTGTTGCTATTCTAATTTGTTGGCAGCGGTTACATAAACGGTGGCTATCAACGTACATACGTCGAGTACTTTGTGTGCTACCCACGCGGCATTGGCTGTGCCCATAAAATTCAAATGCTAAAGAAAAAGAAAATAAAACAGAATTTCAAATGACATTAAAGCGTAAAAAATAAAAATAAATATGAAAAAAAAACATCACTTAGCAATTCAAGTCAGCCCGTTTTTTCGCTTATCTCCCACTTCTATCTATCGCTCTGCACCTTTTTTCTAGTCGTTTTCGTTTTTTTATTGTTTTGGTTGCATTTTTTTGTTGTTTACTTTGTGGCGTTGATTTCCTTATTTGCATCGTTGGATTGGTGCTGACAGCAAATGCTTTTAAACTCATTTTTCTTGCACCCATTTTATCCAATGTTGCTGACACATATATTTTCTTCGGCGGCCTTTAATATTTCCTTAGCTCTGTCATGTACACAGTAATAAGAGAGCATGTGCATAAGGTGTTACGTTTGGAGTATGATTTGTCGAATTAAATTGATGAGAGCTTTAATTTCGTTTTATTTTATTATATTTTATTTTATTTATTTCATTTTATTTTACTGCATTTTATTTTATTTCATTTAATTTCATTTTATTTTATTTTACTTTACTTTATTTTTTTTTGTTTTATCTTATTTTATTTTATTTTATTTTATTTTATTTTATTTTATTTTATTTTATTTTATTTTATTTTATTTTATTTTATTTTATTTTATTTTATTTTATTTTATTTTATTTTATTTTATTTTATTTTATTTTATTTTATTATATTTTATTTTTATTTATTTTATTTCATTTCATTTTATTTTACTTATTTTATTTTATTTTTGTTTCTTTTTATTTATTATTTATTATTATTTTCGTTTACCCTTCTATTTATTTTTTGCGCCACCCTTTACCCTTACAGCATCATTAGGGTGATCGCGCAATCTTGCTCACGCTCCCAGCTCGTATTATTAAGTAATAGCTCGGTTGCCTTTTTTCCACCCATAAATTTTGTTTTTGTTTGCTTGCTGTTGTTGTTGCTGCTATTGCTTTTGTTCTTATTATATTACCACTTATGTCAGTATTTGTTTGCATAGTGTTGCTTAAACCACGGCATATTGCTCAAGTCCCTAACTACGCTATGCCGCCGCTGAAAAATTGTATTTCGATATTCTTGTGGAAATTGTAGCTTGCTGCATGCGAAATGCCAAACAATGTCTGCTGTTGCTGCTGCTGCGGCACAACTACAGACACATACATACCGACACAAACAAATAATCATATATGCTAGGTATACGAATGGTTGTTGTTGCTATAGGTTTTGCTGTTATTATATAGATATATATACTTCATGCGCTTTCCATGTTATTATAAAATTTTTGCCTTTTTTCAAATTTCGTATTTATCTCTACTCATTCTTGTGCATTTTTGAAAACAAATTTGTTATTTTTGAAAGAGACTACTCCCTTATTTGGCTGCTTTTGGGTGTTGGTTTTTTTCTCCTTTGTTACCGAAAAGTGCAAGTATAAATTACACTTTAAATGTAGTAAACAACTTTAGAATGCGTATATGGAGCCAGAAAGATGTTTGTCTATTTTGTTGTTTTTGTTTGTTTAATGTAGTCAAGACCATATTTGTATGCACTTTGTTAGCACTAATTTGGCGTGCATATTTCGGGTGCGCTCAGGTTTGTGTCTTAAGTCTTTTGATATGAAGATAATTAATAGCTTCGTAATATGGAATATGTATATATTAAGATATCAAGCATGTGTGGTAGGGTAGGTTTGAGAAAAAATAGTAATAATAGCGCCAACGTAGTTTTTATTCATCTAAAATTGTAAAAAGTTCCTAAATTTTGGATACTCTACAGATACTAGAAACCCATACAGGTCAACAGACTATCCACTTCTTTTGAAATATTGCTTACGAAAGCTGATTTGAAATCTTCTGAAATCTACAATACGCTCTTTAGTTTAGATTTCTAAGAAGAATAAATGGAAATAAAAATTTCTTAGATAAATAAAATAATTTTATTAATGATAAATACATAATTAATTTTTCTTTTTTTTTTCCTTTTCTCGTTTCAGGTATGTACCTAATAACCAAAGTGCTCATTTCGTCATAAAAATATAGGGCGACTGATGATAGAGTAGTAGCGATAATAGAAATGCTATGAAAAAAATATTTAAGGTTGGAAAGAAAGTTAAATTTTATTTTTCATTCTAGTTTTTCTACGGCTAAAGTGTTATATGAGACTACATATATGTATGACTGACGAAATAGAACTAACCACTGGAAACTGTAAAGTTTATTAATTTTTTTAAGTTTTGATATCACTGGAAAATATGTAACAGTTTGTATAGCATTGGAGATTTGAGTATAAATAAAATTGCCTCTATAAGTGGCATGCAATTATTCTAGATTTGAATCATTTTAGGATACAAAAATTCTAAAACCTTCAGTAACTAGACAGTGATATCTAAACTATTCAACAATTTGACTATCACTTTACGACTACTACAGTGGGTCAATTATACAAAATAGTTTGCTACTCCAATGCAAATAATTGTCATTTCTAAACTTTTAGTAGTTAGACTCAGTGGTTGCCAAACCGTTAAACAATTTAACAGTTTGTCTATCACTGGGAGGTTACTGCAGAAGTTTATTTGCATAAGATAGTTTACTAATATGGACAAATAATTTAATTTCTAATATTTCATCTCATTGAGGTCTCATAGGTTAGATATCACTGGGAAATATGTAACAATTTGTATATCACTGCAGGTTTAAGTAAATGTTTGAATTTATAAGTGGCATGTAATTATGCTAAACTGCACTCACTTCAGCAGTCAAGAAGGCTTTAACCTTCAGTAGTTAGATTCAGTGCTTGCCAAAATGTTACACAATTCAGCAGTTTAACTATCACTGGAAGACTAAAGCAGAAGTAAATTTAAAAAATATTGTGTCTTAATATGAAAAAACATTTTCAACTATAATGCTTACATAATTTTACTCAGGTCTCCACAATTTAAATGCCAGTAAGTCTAATGTGGGCTGACAAAGTTGGGCTGGTGATTGAATGGAAGAGAGTGGAGAACTGATTTAGGAATATTAAGTAAAGAAAAAGCATTCCTAGCATTTCTTATGGTTTGAGGGCGAATTCGTTGATATTTCAAAACTTCCAATTAAGTTAAATGAATAGAAAACCATGGCGAATTCTTTCTGATGGCTGAACATCAGAGTTGGAAGACATATCTCAAGACTTCTACTTCTTCTACTTATACCATTCGCTTTTCTATGACACTAAACTTAGTTTTTATAGTTCCATGAACTCAAATACTCTTAGTGCAAGTGGCACCTTATTGGTGCAGACATTAAAGCTCCATTAAGTTCAATTAGTAATTTAAACACATTTGCTCACTTTTTTAGTATTTAGTTCTTACAATTTTCAATGTTTTCTTTAGCTGGGCATACCGAGCAAAGAATTTTTACATTTAATTAAAAGTATTTAAACTCTAATTTAGCATTGGTTTTGTTAGCAGCCATACTCTGAATGTGTGTCTCTTTTTCAGTGCAAAGAATACGCTTCGGTGTAATTAAAATGAAAAAATAAAAATGTCAAACTAATTACAAAATAAAATAAATAAAACAAAAGCCAAATAGCCAAGCAAGTTGCCATTTATGTAAAAAAAATAAAAACAAAATATAAAACTCACAATGGAACGTCCAAGTCAAGTCCAAGTCAAATGAACTCACTTGTTGTTGTTGCATATTCAAAGTTGTTATAAATTCAGGGTTGCATTGCACTTATACATATATTGCTAATGGAAAAAAAAGAAGTAGTGCAACTCTGTTTATGCGCTCATAGCTTTGAATATTTATTATAAATCAATGACTACATCATGGTGCATTCCATGCTAACTGGCACTTTTTAACTAACAAATTAGGGCTTACTTTTGAAATTCAAATTTTCAAAAGTTTTTAATTTATTTACACTTCCTGGCAAATTATAAAAAAAAAGAATCCAAATTGTGCAAGCTAATAATGATTTGAATCAGCCTTGGTAATGGAACTTGTACTTATTAGTGATTCCAGTGGAATAACCCAAATACACACAAACCTATAAACACCAGCATTGAATGCATCTTCGACGCTACACCAAAATTCAAACCGCGCATACGCTACTGGTCTTTTGTGAGTTTGTGAATTCATTCTCCATTTTTCATTGGTCAAATTTGACAGCTTGATGCATACAAAAGTTGAGCTCGCATACGCCGCCGCCGCTACACACTGGATTTGCCGCTGATCGCTGATCACTCAAGGCCTTCTGCTTCACCTTGCTGCGTTCGCCAGATACTTCAATCTTGTTTTATTGTTGTGCGATCACTTCGCTCTTTTTTTTCAAAAGCAGTCATCAAAAGTCAATGGAAATATGTTTATAAAAGAAAAATGCGCCACTGGCCGTCATTGAATGCAGCAGCATGACTCGTCGAACTTTTGCGAAATGAGCTTTTATATGTTGAATGCAGTGCGCGAAGGTCCGTCTGTGGCCGGCATCAATTTTGTTTCAATTTTATTGTTGTCCACTGCATTTTTGTGTATAATTATTATATTTCAATGTAAATATATTTGTACACTTGTCCGTTGGTATGTGGCTAAAACCGGCTTAATCAGTTACGGCGTATTAAAATGGTGAGCTGCTTATTACAGATGCTAAAGGGGAATCGCGGCCGCTTCAGTTAAATTCACATATTTATTAATTCCAACATTTTTATGCGTTTTTTGGGAACTTGGATGTTTATTAAATTATTTTATTTTAAATTTACTTAAGCTCTGTTTTTGGTTTCGTTAAACTGAGATGCGCTTTGGCATGCAATGCTATTATTGGTTGGTTACCTTGCACTGGGTTTATCCAAGGACACTTCATGGGCGGCATCTTATCGCTAAATACAAAACGATCTTTACATACCGATGTCCGTACATTAAAGGTAGTAAAGAAATATTAAGTAACATAAGCGGAAATAACAGATTTCAGAATTTTGCATGTCTGCCTGTATGTTTGTTCGCGCATCACTCAAAATCCAATGCATGGAATTGAATGCAAAGTTCTCCGATGCATTGCTAAATGTCTTATTTAAAGTTTTAGAGTGCTTTTACAGCTGTAAACATTTTTTTTAACAATGTACAGTGGTGGCGCTAAAAGTAGGCTGAAATTTAAAATAAAGTAAATTAAATTAAAATAAAGTCAAATCAAATAAAATAAAGTAAAGTAAAGTAAAAAAAAATTAAATAAAATTAAATAAAACAAAATTAAATAAAACAGAATTAAATAAAATAAAATTTATTAAATTAAATTAAATTAAATTAAATTAAATTAAATTAAATTAAATTAAATTAAATTAAATTAAATTAAATTAAATTAAATTAAATTAAATTAAATTAAATTAAATTAAATTAAGTTAAATTAAATAAACTAAACTTAAATTTATGGAAATAAAAAAATAAAATAAATTTAAATAAAATAAAAGATCAGAGTTGTTTGGTATCGGCGAAAGTTTATTTTTGTTTAGCACGAAATTTGTTCAATGATCTTTATTTGTTTGTGCTTTTGTTTCTATATCGCTTCATTTCATTTAATTTATATCTCACTGCTTTTTTACTTGTATTTCTAGTTTTTTTTTTGCTGATATTTTGTTCAATCTTTTCAGCCTGTCGGCTTAACTTCATAAGATTTTTATTTCCGCATAAATATTTGAAATTTTTGTTGTATTTATCGCACTCCCATTAATCAGCACAGCAATTAAACTAAAATTTATGTATGTTGACACACAGGGGCACAAGAACCAATCAAGCTAAAAATGGCTGAACAAAATGTAATAACCCAGCCGGCAGCGTGTGCTGAAACAGGTACATCTACCTACCCACAGCCAATAGCGAACATTTTGCTGCTGACCAATTCGTTAACGGCATAAGTGCATAATTTATTAGTTTATACGGAATTTGATTCGAAACCAGGCAACCACAAGCAACAAGTAAACTATTTGAAATTTGTTTTGAAAAATATGCGATTGGCTGATTAATACGATTTCGGGTTGGTATAACATATGGCCCACATGTGATCGTATAATCGTTGTAGTACACACAAGCCGCCATATAAATTGGATTAAGTCGGCAATACCCAACAAAATCTAAAGCAGCCCGTCACTGGAGGTGATAGCCGCAACGCTTAGTCAGCAAACATTGTCTTATAAACAAACTTTGATTGTTGTTGTTGGTCATTTTTATACCCAGTTGTACTTAGCGAATAAGGTAGTCTAATTTTTGTTTGTTTTACGGCTGGATGCTAGGATAATTAAGTATCGAAATAGATACAAATTGGTCTAAGATATGCATTTTGTAAAAGTTTATAAAATGGGCGTGGCACGTCCCATATAAGAGCCATTCCCGTTTTTTACAGCAGCGCTGGGAAATTTTTCTGCAGTTTACAATGCAATATACATAAATCAGCTGAATAATATTTTTTACCCAACTTACCATGACAATAATTTTTTTGCTGTAGAGAAGAGTAGAAATCGGCTCAAAGACCCACCCACTTTATAACGGTAATGGTGAAAAATGTATTCTTAATTTTGTATTATAAATTTTGCCAAAAAATGTTTATTTTCAAAAGTTATGCTTTTTGGAAATCTCACTTTTTTCTTAATCCACTATTTTGTAAAACCATTTTTTTTAATTTTGGAAAATACTTTAGTTACATTAACAATTTTCGGCACTTGAACTCGACTAGAAAGTTAAAAAAAATGCAAAAATTTGGTAAAAATTATAAATTAATATTTTAGAAATACAAATAACACACTACAGTAGTTATATCAGAGATTTAGTAAAAAAAATTTAGTCTAAAATTTAATTTTTATCGATTTGGAACAATAAATTTTTTTCTTAAATTCAATATGAACATTTTTGTTTCTGTATTTTTAAAGGGAAAAAGGTTTTTTCAATCACTGTAATTTCTTTTTAGAAAGATATCTTTACAAAACATAATAATCACTCCCACAACTTGGTATATGCCATACAATTTCACCCACACTCAAATTTCCTTACTTGCGTTTTTATTTATTCAAAGTGTAACATTTGTTTCTTGCACTGTTATTATTACGTATATTTCACTCGCTTGCAAACTGGACCAGTTTAACTGGTTGTAAACGATCGTAAAATATAGCAAATAAATAAATGGGAAAAAAATTGTAATTACAACAAAAGCACAGCCACCAGGCCAACAGCTTCAATGCAAAGTAAGCGATCGTTAAAGATTTATGTTTTGCAGCATTTATTGGAATTTGCAAGTGCGCGGGCGTAACTACTGACGCCTCTAGTGTTTGTTATTATTGTTGTTTGTTGTTTTTTTTAACTGCACTCAACATTGTCTTTTGTTCTCTGCTTGGTCACTTTCAAGTGCCCATTCAGGAGCGTGGCAAACAGAAAAAGCAAAGACACGAGTTCGAGCTGCTGCAACGCTTTTTGTTGTTGTTGTTCGTAGTCAAGAAACAACAATAGAAGCGGATAGCTGGTTCTTAGTCTAGTATTTCCCGCTTGCTAGTGGCTGCACCTAACTTTATGTTAATTGGCCACACCCACGCCTTCAACTTTGGCATCACTGTCGTTTTAGTATTTAATACTTTTGCAAAAACCGACTCCGCGCAATGATTTAATTATTATTATGCTAATAAGACAAAGGAAATTGCAAATGTTGTCCTTGAAACTTGACAATTCTTCATGAATATGATTGAGGGTTTTATTGCGCTGCAACTGCTGGTTGAATTTGTTGAAGAAGGAATATGATTCATGACAAAACTGCATACTCCAAAAAATTCGGTAAAAAAGAAATTAAAATTTAAAAAAAATTTCTTTGAATTTTCCCAAAACTTGTGTACATTTTTAAAGCAAATTGTATAGTTCTTGTATTGGATCTTGATATAGGCTTTGTAAAAATAATATTGTTTAAGCCAAAATTTATCGCAAATCTCCAAAAGCGTCTACTGTATCTAGACTTATGTCCACCACTGTATATGTTCCAATAAGTGGCATTTGAGTACGAGGCGTTACAGAATTTGTTGCTTCATTCGTATGGGCGTTTTTTCGAAAACAATTTATTATACTTGTTTTTGTATTAAATACTTTCTAATAAATGCATAAATTAAGACCTTTGTAATGCTACTGGAGCATGAAATATTTGTTGTCGAAATTATGATTGCATTTATGCCCAACTAACGTGAGTGCGCTGCAGACAAGAATTTACCCAGCAATGAAATGCCAAACTAGTTTGAAAAAATACTAGTCTACAATTGGAGTTTTTTGATGCGTATCGAAGTAGTTCGAAAAAAATTAGTACTAATTATACCACTCTGAAACTTACTCTCTATCTGATTTTAATTTTTAGTCGTAATCTTTATTTTTTAATCTAAGAAACGGATTTAGCTGTCGCGGTCTCAATATTAGTCTAAAAATCAATCTAGTTTGAAAACTAGTCTTAGTCACAATTCCAGTATCAATCAAAATCTTAGTCTCCATAATACTAATCAAATTTTTAATCTTAGTCCCAATTCAAATATCAATCAAAATCTTAGTCTCAATTCCAAAACCAATCACAATCTCAGTCCTTATAGTCTTAATCAAAATTTTAGTCTTAGTCGCAGTTCCAATATAAATAAAAAATGTGAGTTTTAATAATCTTTATCCAAATTTTAGTCTAAGTCCCAATTCAAACATCAATCAAAATCTTAGTGCCAATTCCAAAACCAATCACAATCTCAATCCCTATAACTTTAATCGAAATCTTAGTCTTAGTCAAAATTCTAATAATAATCAAAATCCAAGTCTCTATAATCTCTAACGAAATTTTAGTCTTAGTCCCAATTTCAACATCAATCAAAATCCGAGTCTCTGTTATCTTAATTAAAATTTCAATTTTAGTCTAAATCCCAGTTTAAGAATTTGTCAGATAATCTGAATTCAGATATTTAATCTATATCCAAATCTTAGTTTCCATCTGAATCTTAGTCTCATTCACTGATTTAATTCTCAACAGCAGAAAAAGTCAACCGGATCTATCGATCTCAGTTCTCAACTCGAAGTCTTAGTCGCATTTGAATCAGAATCTCGGGTATAGCTTCTACCTCAATCACAATGGGTATATTACTCTAAGTTGACCGCCTGAGTGAGCCCCAGTCACTGCCTAAATCATAATCTTAGTTCCAGTGGTAATGTTAATAATAATCTCAATTTTTAATCTAAACCCAGTCCAGATCTCAATCTCAATATTATTTGCAATCTGAATTTTAGTCTTGTTCAAAGTTTCAATCAGAATCTGAGTTCAAGTCTTAGATACATTCTATTTCAGTTTGTACCTGAACTCCAGCTTCAGTTTCTGCTTGAATTTTGAGTTAAGCCGTTTTAGTCTAATTATAAGTATCTCAAACTGCCAAACTCAATTTGATTCAATACATTAGTCTCAGTCTAAATCTAGACTTGAATCTCAGTACAAAAACTAGTCGCGCTTTGTGTCTTTTTCTTTTTGTTGATTTTTTCCTTGAACCTCCCTTTACCATCGAAAAAAATCTTAACTCGTGCTCTCATACCAACTGACGCACAACACAAAAATGCCACTCTAGCACCTGTTTTTCTGGAATTTGTATCTACTTCTATTTCTACTTATTTAATTATACAAGCCAGTGGATACAAATTTTTTATTTTAATTTTCTTTACTCGTGTTTAGTTTTTTTGTAAATTTTTTTTTTTGCAATATTTTTAACTCAAATCATGGTAAATTACTGCTCGCTCGCCCATTAGCATAATAATGGAAGTAAGCATCAGTCAACTCATTTACATCATCTTCGACGACTCCATCACAACACCAGCTGGCAGTTGACACTTCATTAAGAAATTGAGCAGCATGAAAAATTTGCCACACGTTAGTAGATTTCGGCTGGAAGGCGAAAACTTAGTTTCAATTCTGACATCATCACTGTCAAACATATAATTTTTGCAACCAAAAGAAAAAAGGAAAAAGTGTGAAGAAACTGGCTGAGGAAGTCTGAGTTCGTGTAAAATTTAATACTGTATACCCAGTTGTGAGATGTTATTTTCATACAGACTTGTTCCTTATTATTTTCCTTAAAATACATTTAAATTTTACCATTACTTTAAAATTTTTATGATTATTTTTCAACTAATTTAAAACAATCATAAAAAATTATGTTGTTCACGATTATTAAAAATAATCAAAAGTGGTTTATTTCTTCTTGATTATTTTGATGTTTGAAAAAAATAATTACTTCTTTTATATTTTTGTAAGAATTTTTTTTTTTATATTTTGTTGATTTTTGATTATTTTTAGATTTCTGTGATTTTTTTTCGATTTTAAAAGTCGGAAAAAATCATGATTTTTTTATATTTTTTTTTTTAATAATTTTAATATTTTTTTTGATACTTTTTTTTTAATATTATTTTTTTCTTTGATTTTTTCGATTTTAATAGAGAGTCGGAAAAGTCATGACTTTTTTAATTTTTTTTCCAATAATCTTATTTTCGAAATTTTTTTTTTTTTTATTATTATTATTTTATTTTATTTGTTTGATTTTTTGATTTTAACAGTCGGAAAATCATGCCTTTCTTAAATTTTTTTTCAATAATCTTATTTTTTAATTATTTTGATTTTGTAATTCTAATCAATTCATAACTACCTTTTCTTGAAAACAATCAAAATTACCAATACCAATTAAAAAATCCGTCTAATCAATTGATTACTTAAGGAGATTTCTAATTAAAAATTGTCTGTTAAGCACAATTGGGTATATTAGTTACATCGAAAACATGGAAAATTATAACTACAAATAAATAAAAAAAATATAAACGTGACGGCATCTAGCGGCGCTTTATTAGCGTTAGTTGAACTGTAAAAGTTTTAGCTAAAAGCTAGTGACTTTATAAATTTTTTTGTAATTTTTTTTCTTGTAACAATTTTTCATGTTTGAATTTTTTAATTGTTGTAATTTTTTTCTTCTAATTTTTAGACAGCACAACGGGTCACTAACACACTTTTTGTGTATTGGCCGTGTTTAAGTGGGATTTTAGTTTGTTGAAAAAAATTATAACTAAAATTAGAACAATATTTTTGGACATATGTACATTCATACAAACATATTAACAGACATAGAAACATACACACATATGTATACATCTCATTTAAACTTAACATCCACCATACTACATCAATATGTTTGATGTAAGGAAGTTAATAATTACTCCACGGGAGTTTTAATACAATTTTGATTTATTTCATTTTGCTGTTGTTTTTTACTAGCGAAAAGTTAAAAAAATTGTATTTTAGCTTTTAATTGCAAAATAATCAAAGCAACAACTCATGAAGGCCACAGCTCCATAGCAGACAAATAGCCAGCAAAAGTTGTTAAATCTAAGACATTAAAATGGTAGTAAAAACAATAAGAATTTTGTTATAAAAAATAGTTAAAAGAGTGTAAAACAAAAACCACATCAACGATTAAGAATTTTCCAGCATTTAAAGTGATATATTTTTAATTGGGTGCTACACATATTTTTCTTCCTGCTTTGACACTGAAGCTCAAAATTTAATGAAGATATTTTTATTTTATTTTTATTTTTATTTGTATATTTTTATTTTTAATTTTTTCTCTACACATGCAATACCCTGATAGCCGTTTTCATCAAAAATATTAAAAAAAAAAGCTCGAAGAAACAAAAACACAACTCTAAAAAATGCAGAAAATTTTTAAATGTCAGGAAAAAAATTTTGTCCAAAATTTATTGGCAAACTAAAGTTTGCTCGACATTGAAAATTTCCTTTTTTTTAATAAAAATTTTAAATCTCTTTTTGGAAAATATTTATTATGCATCCCCTTTGAAATAATAATAATTGAATAATTGAATATAATAAAATTTATAAAACAATATTTTTTCTATTATGATATATGCATTTAAAAACTTTCTGAAATTTTCAGGGAGATATTTTTTGCTTTCTCAAACAAAAAATTAAGGTTCCTGTTTTTGCTTTCTAGCGCAGTTTAATCAGCTACACTCAAATATCTTAATTTTGAATGAACAAAATTAATTTAAACATTTTTTTTTGTTTTTGTTTTTACATTTCACTAGCACGACAAAAATGTTCAGTGTGTAATTCGTATAACATAATATTCAGTCGATTTTTTGCTTGAATTTTATATGAAATCCTGACCCCAGAAATTTATTTTTTTCTTAAATTTTTTTGTGAAACTGGCTTTTAGCTGATCATTTGCCTTTTTTTTTATGAACCGAAACAAATAAACTCATCAATATAATAAGGTGTTTAAAAAATTTGCTTTTCTTTCTTTATTTTTATTCTTAAAATTGGCCCTAAAGTAACTAAAATTTTAGTTAATTTTTTTTGTAGTAAATTTGAAAATTTTAGATTGCATTTTTATTATCTACAAAATTGAATTTTAGCTGTTTGGCCTTAACCAAAAATAAATTAGCGCTTGCATGCAAGTCTTCTTCTCAGACATTCTGGTACAAAAAAATGTTGCAACACTGTTACTGATTATTTAAACAAATGTAATTATTGCAATCAGTTAAACACAAACACATTCGAATAACAAAAAAAAAAGAAGTCGTAGCACAAGAATCTGCTGTTGTTAGTTATGGGAAATGTCGAAAAAATCGAAAACAATGCAAATATGCATGCAAGTTCGTGCCTTCAGTCTTTTGTTTTTGTTTTTCCTTTTACTCAAAATGTAGATACATAACTAACTAATATTACGCAATTGACTAATGTTTAACGTGAACTGCAAAACTAATTAAATGTACTCAAAGAATTGTAGAGATGTTTCCATGCTAACATTCGTACATACATATATACACCACTCACATATGTGTGTATGTACACATATAACACTGTTATAAATGTATATCAAGCATCTAGTTGTTGTAGTACATAGTCTAAATGCATGATTAATTAAAATAAAATCGCGTGCAAAATTCTCTTCAAATCACTGCACTCTAAATTTTTAACCAAATTTAGTTGCAAACTAATTTTTTTTTTTTTTTTAAATTGCGAAAATGGTTTTGTACAAAAAAAAAAAATAAACAAAAATATTATGATGCAAAATTTTACTAAAAAGAGCGGAAAAATACATTAAAATGTAGTAAAAATAGTACAAATTTGTCGATCTGGTTATTACACAGTCGTTTATATTCATTCCATTTATTTGAGTTATTTATTTTATTGAACTGAAATGCGTTGAAACTAGTTTAAAGGTCTTTAATAATCTCAAATTAAATAATATATAAGTTTTACAATTTTTTTACCTACATTCCTCAATTATTTTTTGTTTTTCTGCGCCAAAAAAGATTTCCTGCTTAAATTGTTGTCGAATAGAATTCTCTAACTTTCGACCAATTTCGATATATGTTTTCATAATAAGGAGTACAAAATTGTCTACAATCGGAAGGGAAATAAATCAACTTCGAAGGGAACAAAATGGATATAGTAGAACTTTTGTTCTTCTCAATAATCATGCGGTTACTTCTTTAGTGCTATCGCTTTCTTTCTTGTACATACATGATGTCATTTCCATGACCCATAGTTTCAATGCTGACAAAATAATTGAATAGTGGACAGCTTTCCTAGCTTTTGAGCAAACAATTGGAATTCTGGAATAATAAAATACAATAACAATATATTCAAGTATACATATTAGTTATACCAGACACGTCTGAACCGATTCTTGCTGCTTTGCCGAACAATTCTATGCAAACTTTTGACGATTACTCGGATATTAGAAGTAAAAAATCCCATGAATACGAACAAAAAAGTATTAATCAACCATAGAAAAAGGAATAGAAATCGATAAGCATTTAATAGTAGGGCAAATTAAAGAACTTAGAATATTTAAGCTGAAGACAAGAAGCTTTGAACAATTGGAACACTTCCAATGAGACAAATAAAATCTAAACAAATTAAGTGTAACCAATTGAGCTTGAAGAGTGCTAAATTAACAGCAAAAAGTATCTCGTTAAAAAAACAAAAAAGGTATAGTTATATCAACGAAGACGCTCCTCAATGTCGTACAGTTTGTTGTGCCAGGAATTTCAATGATCCACAGCAAAGTCATTTAATCCAATAAATCAGTGCTGAAGTAGATACGCTTCGTGTGATTAGGTTTACTTTAAATTAGTTAGATATACATGGACATATGTATATGTAGTAGTAGAACAAAATATGTGTGTGTTAGTTTTTGGGAGTGGAGAACGCTTTGACAACTAGGTATATAATTCTGCGTAAATTTGATTCTAACGCGTTTTGGGCCGAAATTCTACACTAAACTCAAAAAAAAAGTAGCGGACTTGGAACCGGCATCAAATCGTGGAGGAAAGCCGCATCTGCACTCGAAGAAGGGAGCGGACTAGAACCAAACATCTAAGCAGCACCATAAGCGGAACCGGAACGGCACCCAAAGCAGAAACTGGAACTCTGAACACGATTGAGGAAGGAACCTTAAACGAAGTTTGAACCAATCAAAACTGAATACAAAACCGGGCCCACAACTAAAAAAAGGACCTCTAAATCGAAAGCTGGAACAATACTGGAACACAAACTTAAACCAAAGATACTGACTACCTAGGTAGGGCAAAGTACAACAACAACAACATTACCGCGAAACTAAAATTTGAACCGAAACAGAGCTTAACATTAAAAATTATACCAAACTCGAGGTGGGACCTAAAACGAAAAAAGGACCTGTAGCATAAATCTATTTGCTCACCCAAACCAGAATAGAAACCGTAAAAAGAAGCTGACTGAAAGCCGAGATCGATTCCAGACGCGGAAACAAAACTAAGTAGAAGCAGAAGCGAAGCTGTACTCCGAAAGAGGAGACTTAACCTAAAGACTGAACCAGTGTCACAACCAGCACTAAAACCAAACAAGAAACAGCAACGAAAAGCTTCCTCGAAACCGAGATCAAACTAGAAGAGGAACTTTAACCTAAACTGCACCAATGCCACAACCGGAACCTGGAAGAAAACATGATACGCAGCCGAACGCAAACCCAAATTAATATACTTAACACCGAAGCTAGAACAAGCTGAACCAATATCGAACACAAATAAAATTAGTAAAAGATGCCCCGAAGCCGAGATCGAAACCAGAAGCGGAGCGGAAGACAGAAACTGAAACTTAAGCCAAAACCTTAAATTCATTCAGACTAGAACTTGAGCCGCCCGAACACCCGAGCCCAACACAAATTCTAAATGGGAATATAAATTAAAGTCATTATTGAAATCGATACAATTTTTAAAACTGAAACCCGGAGAACCAATATGGTAGTCTTAACACCGAGTATATTAACTCCACATTCTCTACATCCCTAATACATGTACAGATATACTATGTACATATATATACTTGCCTTTTACAGCGAAGTCAAGTTATTTGGCTTTTTGTACACGCTTTTCAAATATCAAACAGCTCCCAGGTGTGTCAGTCTGTGGCTGATATTTGCAATGATAGTGATGGTGTCGCACAGTGGTTGGTTTCTTAAAGAGCCTGGCAGGCAGTGTGAAAGAAGAACTTGTTACGTATCTGTTCACTTCAGATTTGATTTATACCCCTTTCTATGGTAGGATATTTGGTACACCCTACTTCAAAGTTTGACACATGGTCGAATGTTGGAAAATTCTATGCAACAACAACTAAGCAAACGGAAATTCACAAAAACATTAGGTCGCTATGATTTTATTCATTAAAAAGTAATTTTTATAGCAGAAAGAACTAAGAAGTCGCTGCTGACAGAAAATAAAAAATGGGTAAAAAAATTTTGAAATTCAAAAAAATATTTTAGATTACAAATAATCATCAAAATCATATAAAAATAAAATAAAATTAAACAAAAAATTAAAAATTTATTGTCCTAGGATGGACTCGAACCTGCGACTTCATGCGTGCCAGTTAAGATGCTTATACCCTGTGCTACTGCAACCTGATAAACGTGTCTGTCGAATACTGTACTCAACTTGGATTCTATGTTTTGTTGTATTTTGCTTTGCATTAGAAATTTGTGAAAAAGTTATGCCTACCATTATCGAACATCTTCGAAAGTAAATTCAAACGAACTACAGAGTAGCGATGTGCATTATAATAGATTTTCGAACAAAAATTTTTCTAAAAACTGCACCACTGTACCGCCATATCTCATTGCTACGTGTCTTCTACATTGGTATGCCATTTGATAGCCTTTGTTGCAGGCGGTATCTATGCTGCAATGCTGTGCGCTGCCATGTCAAGCCATGCCTGTGTGCATAGCGAACGGCGTTGGTACGGCAGCCACAGCAGCATTGCTGGCATTTCCACTTGTTAGATTCGATTGCGAATGCTGTCAATCGCGCTACAATAACAACAAGCAACAGAATTAGAAAAAGATGAGACATAGAAGTAGACAGCATGCATACATAGGAGGGGGTAAGGAAGGCCACAAGAGTTTTAGCTTTTGGCAGCAGAAGAGGAGCAGCTTTGACAGCTCACAGTGGAGTCATAAAAAAATTACAAAAAATATTTACAAATTTAAAAATAAATGCTCTCTGATTAGAAGCTGCAATGACAATGCCATAAAAAATACAGACATTTTTTTTTGTAATTCAAATGCAGCTGAAAAGACGAATACGAAGATGCGAATGAGGCGCGTACCGGTTCGTAGTAGCTTGAGCTAACGATAGTCGTAAATAGCATAGGATCGAGTCGCAAATAACAGCCGTGACAACAACAGTCGTTCAAGGAACAAGTGCTGACTGAGGCAGAGGGGGGGCGAACTTAGATGCTGGTATCTATCAACGCTATGTAACAGCGCTTGGTTGCAAACGCGTGCATCAAGGTAAACGAGCCAAACGAATCAAACACAAACACAAATGAGCAAGATGCAAAGCGACAAGTAGGCAAGCGAGTGAACAAAAACAAAAAAAAATGTATTTAAAAAAAAAATCTGTTTTGTAAACAAGACAATATGCAGATGAATTGTTAGACAAGTAGAAGAAGAAGACACCAAAAAAAAAAAACGATGATGATGAGCCGCGATAGATGAGTTGTACTGCGCAAGCGTACTACAAGTAAGACACGCTGTGATTGCAAATAGACAAGTCCATATAGATGTTGTAGAAGAAGAAGCAGAAGTTCATCATGCACTACAACAAAAAAAAAATGAAGCGCACCATAAACGCTTGAGAATTGTAACTTACCAGCAGAGACATACATTTTTGCACGAAAATCCTAATAAGGTGTGACAGTCTAAAGATTAGAAGGGAATCTGTGTTGTGAAGAAGACACACTCAATAAGGCGTAACGCTTTGTGGTTGTGACTTTTTTTGTTCAAGAAAAAATTTCACAAATGGCAACATAACAAAAGAAGAAATAACTCATTCCCACGACAGCCGGTTATAAGTACCGGAAGAACTTGGGTTTTATGCCACAAAGTGTTATAATTTCGCTATGAGGCTGTTTAAGCCGCTCACATGTGTGGATGTGGCATAACCTTCTCTCCTCCTTTCTTTTCTTTGCTGGTTTTTGATATTGCTTTCCTTTAGTATATTTCGATTTACTTCGATGCCCTCAAATTTGACTTTTTTCGTCTAGTTCTTTTGCTGTTCCTTTCCTCTTCTTTAGTTTGTTTTTTAATCTCATTCTACAACATTTGTTAATATCGGCTTTTAATTTGCTTTATTTTATTGTATTCGCGATTCGTTTCCTTGATGTTACTTTCCTTCTGTATTTTTTCTTTGTGCTGATTTCCTCTACTTTTTTTTGCTTTTAGTTTCTTTCCTAAATTTGCTTTCCGCTTCTATCTTTTTTTTAAGCTTTCCTTCCCTTTTCTGTCTTTCCTTCTCTTCCATTTCATCTCTATTTTTTTAAATTTCCCTTATTTTTCTTTCCTTCACCTTCATGTCCGTTTTCTCTCATTTCATTCATGTTCCTTTTTGCTCTTTTTTATTTTTTTACTCACTTTTTCACTTATACATACATATTTGAGATCCGCTCACAACAGCCATTAATGCAATAACATACATATTGTATGTATATGGCCTGTCTACTCACCCACCAAGTTCTCTCGCGTGAAAAGGTGTTTAGCATTTGTAGTGGTGTCACTTTTAAACTGATTTATCATATTATAATTATTTTTTTTGTATTTTTTTTGGATTGATGGCAGTGTAGATTGCGCAGACTTATCGATACATATACGATTGTTTATACCTCAAGTGTATAGTTTGGTCGTAAGGTGGAGCAAACTTTTCCAACATGCGTTTTTACATTATAAAATGATAGATTCCAACCCTTGTTTTAAAATAATTTCACAACTTCAGCAATGTTAAAATATTACTTCCAGTTCATACATATTTCTATCCCCCCCCCCGTACTAATGTGCAACGAAACGCCTGTAACGTGTATGTAGCTGCGCAGACTCCCAGACGTGGCATGCCTTCTTTGTTGCAATGGATCTCAACTACAGCAAGATTTGTCGGTTTATCATATTTTGACTTCTTACTTTAACTAATTTGAAATGTTGTAATAATTGCAATCCACGATGTTACATAATATATTTTGCATTTTTTCACATTTTTTCCACTTTGTTACAGTTACTTTTCTTTGCCACATGTTGCACATATTAACGTATGTTAACGTTCCGCACGTAATTTTGATAACGACATTAGTTGTGGCAAGAATGTGCATTTTTTTGAAATATAAATAAAAGAGTGTGGGGTTTTTTCGCATCGCATTGGGATAGAATTCGTACTTTATAATTTTTTTTTAGAACTACCACTTTTAATCTATTATTTTTTTGAGAATCTATTGGTTTGCCTAACAATGTTGGGTAGTGACCTTTTTATTTTTAACTTTTTTTGTTGACGAATTCCATTATCCCAGATTAGATCTGAAGGTCTCTATTTCATTAGTTAGGTATCTAAAGATATTCTGCAATAAAATTGCTTGCCAGACCCATACTCTACTTCTATTCGAAAGGCTGTTCTACTCGAAAACAAAAATCAATTCTAATACACTTCGATACTCTGTAGTTCGTTCGAATTTACTTTAGAAAATATACAGGTTCGAATGTAGGTACTACAACAATTAATATGTATTTTATTGTGTATCAAATAAACTTTATTTAATTTTTTATCAAATAAAATTAGTTTTTTTCAAATAAATATTTACTTGCAATCTCATTTTTTTTTATTTTTTCATATCTCCAATTTTTTACCTCACATAATTTTCTTATGAAAAACAAACACTAATTGAAGGGTTTAGAACCAAATGGATCTAAGTGACCCCGAAATTGATTTGAGATATTCAAGTTTAAAGTTTACTGTCTTTTGAAAATTCTATGTAAAATCTGGGTAGGTCGTTTATTGTATGGGAAATAGATGGCACTACGATGTCCAAAATGACTCGGATCTGTTTGCCAACAAATAAACATCACTATACAAATATGGGTATAACTTGATTTCAAAAAAAATTTCACTTAGATCCTTTTGGTTCTGAGCCCTTCAATTGTTTCATTATAGTCTTAAAACATTGAATTTTTGTGGAATTGCGTTTGTAAAATTGTTGTTGCATCGAATCAACCACTTTTCATATATTTTCGATGTAGAGAATACGAAATTTTCTAAATCAAACCCCAAAGGAACAGAATGAAACTCGAACAAAAAATAGTTTCTATTAGAAAAAAGATCACAGAGTGTGAATCACTTGAAAGCGAACTAGTTTTGTTTTGTATAGAACTTTAGAGTAAGGGTCCAGTTGCTAAAAAAAAAAGAGTTTTCGAGCTATAAACTTTGTTACGCTCTCTGTACCGCCTTCAAAAGCAATATTTAATTCTTAGTTTTTCTAACTGCAAATAAATACCTACCTTTTGCATTTTATTAAATTTTTAACAAAAGAAAAACTATGTTTCACTGTAGATACTCTGTAGAATTTTAAAACGCCTTCAAAATATACATATGTATAAAAGGCGGCCGTTTTATTAATTTTAAGATTATTCGCAGTTGAAATTTCTTTTAAATAATTAACAAGATATGTATTCAAAAATTGCATATTAATATATTTCTTTTAAAATATTGAATTTGAATTTAAAAAATTATATTTTGTACAAATTTATTATTAAAATTATTTACTCATTTTTACTAAAAATTAACCCTACATAATTATTAAATACCTATTCCCTCATGAAGAGAGAAAATATTTCCTCAAAATTAGTTCCAAATGGTATCACAAGGTAAAAAGATATTTACCAAAACGGCAACACTGCTCAAAATGCAATTTTTTATTAGCTTCTAAAAATAGCACACTATTCACCGCTGCATGGGATATTCACCGCAACATACATACAAATTATCACTATACACTACCACTGCTGTGCTTACTATAACAACAACAGTGGTGACTAAGGTAATTTTAGACATCATGCATGAAATTCACAGCTTACCAAAAGCAGGTTTTGTTGAAAATCAGCATTGCACAGCTGGGGTGAAAATACGCTTTGGCAGCAGCGTACAACGTTGAGTGGTGGCTGGCTGCTCTAAGGCGTTGTTCTACCACGCTGACGTGTGCGAGTTCGAAATGCGCTAGAGGTTTAATTAATTTCTTGTGCCTTCTTCGTATGGCAGGAGTTTTTTAAAATCGTTATATGATTAAAGACTCTAATCAAAGAAGGTAGATAAAATCGTTTCTTCGTTTCGCCGTACCGGTGCTTACCGACATACAAAGGGTTTGCAAAGGTCCCGTATAAAGAAATATGCGAAGAAATACATTTTTTTTAAGTGTTATTTGCGTTTATATGAACTAAATTTTTTCCTTTAAATAAATATGCAAAGAAATACACATTTTTTTTTAAGTTATTTAATTTAGTTTTTTTTTAATGACTTGATCATTTAAACAGTATATGTATAACGCTCGGGAAAATTAAAATACTTCTTTTTTGTTGCTTGCTTTGCTTCTCATTCGCTTTTATGTTGCATTTTCATTCATTTCTATGTTGCTGTGGTGAATGCATTGTTATACACATTTTGCTTTCAATAGCTATGGACATTAGTCAGCAAATCGCTGAGGTGGCCATTAGCCGAGTGTGGTTCACCGCACCGTTTGGTGAATATTCGAAATACCAGAGTTCGAATACCAGCGCAGTTACCAAATGATGAAGCGGGCATTGGCTAGAAAACGATTGCATTGCGAAAAGAATGATGGACGGCAGCTGGTAGCTGCTGACAAAGGAAGAACAACAACAAAGACCTGTACAGGCACACCGAGATCAGAAAGATCTTTAATCAGCTTTAGCTTGCTTAGCTCAAACAAAGCAGCAACAAATTCCACAAGAGGAATTCAGAGAACAGCACACTTACTAAAAAAGTGTGAGAGGAAACGTGATTAATAATCACGCAGAGAAATGCACACGGGCATGTCACCGTGTGAGAGAGGTTTACTCCACTTCATAGGGAGCAGAGAGAATAATTATAGCAATGCATCGCTTTCGGTGTGATTCAATTCGCACCAATGGTCATCTACCAAACGATAAGTGTACACCATGTTGAAGTGTTCGTAATTCGTGGCCCATTCGCTCCAGCACATCCATAATCAAATCATCAATTGCCCGATCTTATAGAGCATGAGTGGGCACGGGGCAAGCGAATTCCGGATATCAAAGGCGCGTAACCTTCACAACGGTCTACTGAAGCGCGCTAATTCAACTGGTGCGCTCGCGTTTGGTTTTTTTTTTTTAAGTAATAAATTTTTGAAGTAAATTGTATCTTTGGTGGCAAAAATAATAAAGCCAACATTTAAAATTGTTTTATTCACAAAATATTTAAATATTTTTAAGTTTTTTTTGAAAATATGTATAGCAAAGCCTCCAACAGAAATCAAAATATGAGTTTCAAAGTATACAAAAAGCTCAGGAAATTCAATAAAAATTTTAAAAATTTAAACCTCTGGTGCAGAATTTTTAATAAATTTTTAAGTCATTTTATTTTAGTACAGAAAAAAATCTGAAGATTAACCCACTAATATACTTCGTGGAAGAGTTAACTTAATTTCTGAAGCTCAAACCGGATGCCCAAAATTTTATTACAGAAATTTCATTTCTTAATTTAAAAAAATTTTTTTTTTTAACAATTTCCTTAAATTTTTATTTTTTTATGTACATAATTTTTTATTTTGAAAAAAAAAATTCAATTACCACTGCACAAAGCATCACGCTACCATGTGCACCAACTCATAACATAAGCGTATTACGCCAGCATCATTTGGGGATGGGCATTGGTCGAGTGCGTTGAAGCTGCGCGCTTAAGATTTTACTTGTTTAATGCTCGGGTTCAAATCGTGCTAAATTCCAAGTGAAAGATTAGACGCGTAGAGTCAAAAGGATTGGGTGGATGTAGGTAACCATTCCGTCAAGCGTTGTTGTGCGCCATGTTGAAGTACTCGCAAGCCAATCGGGTGCTACATGCCTATCAAAGCTTGGGTTTGATGAGCATGGCATTGTAAACTCTACAACAGGCTACTTCGCGTTTGACATTTTACAATTCATATACATATGAAAGCATGATTTTGGGTTTTATAGTAATTTACTTTTCCGAAAAAATTTGTCAAATTTTGTTTCTGCATATTTAATATCATTACATTAAATCTATCATAATTTTTCTTTAACGCGATTGACATTTTTTAAAATTATTATTTTTTTGTTAACTAATTTTTCTTCACTAGTCTTCCTACTGTAGGAACATCGCAAGATAATTTTAGACTATCCAAAACTTTGACAGCTGACATTGTCGTTCGAAGCTTCGATAATTTTACTATTTCGTGTACTGTAGTATTTCAGAGTTTACATTTACCACTCCCTTTTTCAGCATTATTTTGTAGAGTCAATGCATGGAATTGAGATATCCAGTCCGTAAAATCAAACATTTTGTGTGATTATAGATCTTAGCACGGATAAAACAATGGTTGGTACCATATCGCTTTCTACGAAACTTCAGTTTGGCTTTTACACCGCATTGCCAATGGCAATTTGCCATAGAAATAATCAAGTTCACTTTTCACAAAACAAAGCATCTTTTTTTTTGTATTAATCCAAAGAACACCTTATTTTAATTTGAGTAACAATTTACGTCATTCGAAAAATCGCGTCGCACTTGAAAAATGTTATTAGCCATCCCGCCAAACGTTGTTGTACATCTTGTTGGAAGTGCCAAGGCAGAGTGCTACCGGGTGCTACATGCTTTCCACCGCACCGGATAGGGCGGATTGGATAGTATGGTTCTGTATATCTACAACGGAGTACTTCGCGTTTGACTTTTTTTTAATTGTATGCATATGAAAATAATTTCCGGAAATTTTTCGTAAAAATATTTGCATTTTTTAGTTTTTAATTTATTTTTTCACCACCAAAGCTTGGGTTTGATGAGCATGGTTTTGTAAATTCACCGACAGGCTACTTCGTGTTTGAATTTTTGTGAAAGGAACGATAGATACATAGAACAACAAAACAAGTATAGAATTTACTTAAATAATAACAATATTATGACATAGAATAGCATGAAAAGTAAATTGAAATAACAGAATGAAGCAGTGCAGAGTTTGATAAAATAACATAACATAAAATGGCATAGCATAGCATAACTTACTGCCTTGTTGTAATTATCCGTTTAAATGTAGAATAAAATTTAAAAATAATCTAAAAGAACCTTGCCTAACATAACATAAAACAACATAAAATAACATAACATAACATAGCGTAATGAAATATTATATAACGTGAATCAAGAGCCGCAAAGTAGGATAATAAAACCGAACATGACATAAATAAAGTAGTCATAACATAGCACAACGTTACATACACAGCATAACATAACTCAACATAAAATGGTATAACCCAACACAGTATAACAATTCCAAATATTAAAAAAAGACTACAAAATAGTAAGCATAATTAAAGATAATCTATGTTAAAACAACATAACATAACATTACAGAGCATAATGTAATATCAAATAACTTGGCCGAACAAAAATATAACAACAAACCCATAGACCAAGTAGCACAATAAAACAGAAGGCAATATAAACTAAAAAGTCATCACAGAGCACAACATAACATATCATAACATAGCATAACTCAACATGGCGTAACATAAAACATAAAAAATACATACATAAAATAAAACTACAACAAATTAAACAAGAAAAAATTATGACATAATATCGCATAACACAGCAAATCTTAACTTTTCTTAGCATAGCATAGATAACATAACACAACTAAACATGGTTAAGCAAAAGAAAAAAATATCACTTACAAACCATAACACAGCATGACATAACATGAAATGAAACTACATAACATAAGCAAATAATTTCAATCTTATCCAATCTCAAGTTTTTCAATTATCACATTTACACCAACCATTGTAAATATTTAAATTGCTAAATCAAATCAAATTTTTCCACTGATATCCACACTTCATATTTGTTGTATAATTTATTTTGCGCATGTACAAATTACGTGTTTGTTTACAGCATTTGCTAATTTAATTTTCTATTTTTTACTTATTTACTCCTCTGCATTTTCACTAACTTGCATATTTTCTCCCCATTCTTTTGTTTTGCAGATACATCCAACTACTATTTTGCATCACCCAACACACAGGCGCGCTTTGTGCCATCCACTGCCTTTCAGACGAATCGACAGCAAGCACAGCCAGCCTATTTAACAGCGGCGTCGTCACGTGGTAGCGGCGGCAACGCGGCATTGTCTAATGGTGCTTACACCCAACCGGGTTCATACCAGGAGCAGCTGTTGTTCATCAGCAATGACGGCAAACAACAACAACAACAAACACAGCAGCAATCCTCGGCGTCGTCTTATACACCGTTTGGTGCGCAAATATCGGTGAGTCAGAAGATATGACTTTTGAGTTTTTTTTTTCTTGGAACAAAGGTTGAGACACTTGGGTCATGTTATGTTGGTTATAAATGTTTTGGGAAGTTGGCATTTTTATAACAACGAACTTATGTTTTTGAATGGAAATTTAAATGGCAGACCCTATCCATGGGGGAAAAAATAAAATGTGCTTAAAGTAGATTTAAATTATTTTTTTGGGATAGCAGAGTTTTTGAGACAATGTGATAATTAGTATTTTTAATATTTAAAAATCAGTAAATAAAATTACAATTTCTTTAAAAAAAAGATGCTTCAGTACACTGCTCAATTATTTAGCCAAACCAATTTTGGGACAGGTTTTAAAAATTATTACTTTTTGCCTAGTTGAAAAATCTAATGCATTTCTTTGGGACAAATAACAAATATTGGGACAAAAACTTGAAGTTACTTTAGTAATCAGAAAACTAGTTTTAAGGGCGTATGTATGACAATTTTTTTGCCTTTTCTTAGTTTTTAGGACTGGTTTTGGGACAGAATAAAATGAATTTTTTGATACATATGTAAAAATATGCTCAAACAAGCTAACGTCTACCTTTTGAATATGGTTTGGAGTGCTTGGCCCTGACATAACAAAAAATTGGGACATAAATATGCCAAGACAAGAAAATGTCGCTGTCATTGATAGAATAGCCTACAAGGGACCATAAATCTAGGTGTTAATCTTCTCATAATTTTCTTTCTAATTTAGTTATTAAATTAAATTAATTTTCTATTTTTTAATATCAAAATGAAATAAAATTTTTGTTATTCATTTCCTAAGCCACAATCCACTTGAAAGTATCATACAAAAAAGTTAGCTATAAATTACTCATAGAGCATTACAGTCAATTAGGAAATCAATCAAAACGAAACGTAAAGAGAAAAAGAAAAGAAAAAAAATTATTAATAAAATAGTTAATTATAGTCTGAGAAATGTGCAATTGCATGTTGACTTGCAAGTTGCAACATCGACACTTTAACGCTGTAATCGATAAGGAAATATGTATAAGGTAAATACAAAATTAGTATGTAATAATTAAACGCAGACAAAGAAAAAAAATTGGAAAAAAAAATTTGAAAAAAAAAAATAAAAAATAAAAAAATTTAGAAAAAGCAAAAAAATTTAAATTATAATTGAAGTAATGGTTCAATTATGCTTGCATAGCATAGCAATACATTGCATGGGATCTGTCATTTTCGATATCTGTTGAATTGGTTTTACATGTATTCGATTATACAACGCATGGCAACGCAGAGCATGGCATAGAAGTCTGTTGAATTTTGATCTCTATGTAACTTAACATACCTACTGTCAAAGCTTTTGCTTATTATTCTTATAAATTTTAGTAAAAAACAAATAAAAGCGTTGTAATGGAAGAAGAAAAGCTTAAAGAATGTGTGCGAGCTCATGAAATTCTGTATGTTTTGCGAATATCTGATTTTGAGGGGTTGTGCGTTGTGCGAAGTATAATCAACATTTTCTTTTACGTGCTATGTATTGCTATGCTATGCCCTGCTATGCAAGCATAACTGAACCATAACTGAAATGCAATCGAAACGAATTGAAAAATCGAATGGGCTGAGCAGTGAAAGTTCATCAAATAGACGAAGCAATCAGCAGGCATACAAGCGAACAGTCATTGATGAACCAATAATGGCTAAGCGGGGCACAGTGCGGTATTACGCATGATAAAAAAATATTTACAAATTTAAAAAAACAAAAAAAAAAAAATTTAGTTTATGAAAATAGCTTTCGAAAATTATAATAGTTTCGAAAAGAAAAAAAATATTATTATTGAGTTTTGGAAATTTTTTTTTTTTTGATAGAAATTTTCGAAAATGTACAGTAATTTTTCGATTCCATTTAAAGGACCCTTGGTGAAGTTTTGGAAAACCTTTCAAGTAATTTTTTTTTTTAATGTTCATACCACTTTTTTCATATTCAAATAAAAGTAAATGTTTTTTTTTTTCATTCTACACCACTGTGCACAGCAAACGCAGCAAGACTTACTTGCATGACCACTCACTTTGTCTATGAGCGATTGGTATATTTGAATTTGAAATTCAAAAACGTAAATTACTTATTGGGCTCGATGTGTAGAAAAATGCAGCGCAGACACGCACCTTAAACCATTTTGAATAGACCATTGTTTGGGTGGGGTGGTGTGGGGTGGAGTAGAGTGGGTTGAAGTGAACCAGCAGACATAAGCAAATATTATTATTTGTATATTTGAGTTGCGTTCACTGTTTATTTGTTGTTGCATACTTACTCGTATTTGCTTTTATGCGCATGCGTGACTCAGCTAAAGTAAGTGAAGTGTGTGCGAGCGTTTTGTTTGGTAGGTGGCCAGCTAACTTGGTAGCATATTTGCTTTACAACTGCTTTATGTAGTTGTAGTGGTTTTTGGTTTTTTTTTTTTACTTTCTAGCGTGTGTATAATTATGATTACGTTTGATTTGGTTTGCCAATCGAGGAAATACCAATAAGAAGAAATCGAATCATAACTGGCATACATACATACATTAATAAAACAAAATTAAAGAAATTGAAAAAAAAAATATTTTAAAAGTAAAAAAAGTACATTTGCATTTTCCTCCCACATCCACCGCCCTTGTCTTGACTACGCTTTTGAAGCATAATTTCTATAGCCAAAAAATTTAATGGAAAGTGCGTTGTCCTAAAAGCGGGTAGCGCTAAGTGCACACAAATTTTGAGTTCATTTCAAAGGAATAAAACAAAAAAAACTGAAAATAATAAGCATGGTGGGTTGAGCAAAAAAATATATATCGGGAAACAATAACGTAGCTTAACAGAGCCCTTACTCTGTTCTTCTATACGAAAGGCTGCTCGACTCGAACGCAAATATCGATTCGACACACATCGGTACTCTGCAGTTCACTCGAATTTATTTTCGAAGATGGTTTCACAAATTCAATTTTTCTAAAATCAGAAAAGTGATAAATCAACTTCCAAATTAACAGCGTGAAATTCGAACAATGACTGTGTTCTACTCGAAAATGTGGTGCATCGAACAAATCACTTGAACAATATCATTCGATGCTGTTAAAGCTATACGTCATCAATACAGAAGTGCGAGTACGAAACCCACTACCCGGAATAATGTTTGAAAAGATGTAACGTTGCAACTTTTTTGAGTGCAAATTCTAGCATGCTCCCTTCCTAAAAAAAAACGGACCACCCTAATAATAAACAAATATATCTAATCAAAAGTCAACCTCTAAGGGAATGGACTAATCATTAGGCACTAATAAATAAATGTATGCTTTTCCATGTTAATAACAATTAGGTTTTCACAAAAAGCAATGTAAAGAAACACAAAAACGCTCAACAATAAAAGACTTAAGAAACGAACTCATTTCTAGCGATAGCAACTGACATTTGAAAAGCTAACAAAAATATTTACAAAGCAATAGCTGCATTGTAGTAATTAAAAAACATTTTACAACAACACAATATGCATACAGAAAAACAACAAACATACATTTAACAGCAGCGTTGCTGCAATTCAATTAAATTGAACCTAAATTACATATCATTTTCATTTAATAACGAAAGCTAACAAAAGGAAAAGAAAACTTAAACACTTTTAAAAAACTTAAATTTTGTAATGAATATTTTTAATATATTTGGTCAGCACTCATTTTTAATCACTAAGCGCATTAAAGTTCAAATTTCTATTACTAATGGCGCGTGGGTCATAAGCTACTTAATATTATTTATATGGGCGAATGATCACCAAATAATGTATGGATAGTATGACTTGCAATGGTGCCGGATGCATCTAACGTACGTACATATGTATGTATGTATACTAGAGCTGCTAATTTTTTGGATATCAATAATACTAGAATTTTCAGGAATTTATTTTTAAATTAAAGTATGCTGAGAATAGTCCCTGGATTTATGTATTCGATATTTTGAAACGCTTGAAAAAAGTCAAATAATCGTTTGAGAAACTATTTGACCTGAAAATGTATAGCAAAAATTTAATTTTAAATTTTTTTAGATTTTTAGTTTTCGCGACCTTTCTGTTTGCTAATTACTTTTACCTCAAGCCAGAAAAAAAATTATATTTTCTTTACATAAATTAAAACTAATTAATTAATTTATTTATATAAATTAAAATTAAATTAATTAAATATTTCAATTTTTTTGTTTTGAAGAAAATAATAATAAAATAATTTTTTTAAAGAAATTTTTCGAGTCCTTAAGAGAGTTTTTATACAATTTTTACAATAAATCATCTAACTGAATTACATAAAAAATATTTTCAATCCTTAAAATCCGATAATCATTTTTACTGGAAAATCCACCACTTTTTCTGGCTCCAAAGTCGTCGCATAATGATTTAGAAATTTTCATAATACAAACCCTAACAAAACTACAAATTCATATAGACTTTTTTGGTTGATGCTATTCATCGTGTATTCAGATTTTTACCATTACAGTAGATAAATATACTTTACAAAAAATTACAAATATTTGAGAAGCAGAGTTGCGAAACTTTGAATACAAAATTACTCAAATAAAAAATTAATTTTATTCACTATTTAAAAGACATTTTAGTGACGAGTGAAAAGGCTCCTAAATTAGTTTAAAAAATTTCACGAAATAACCCTAAAAAAGCCACAGAATGATGCCTAAAATAATTTCGAAATGTTTCCAAAAAAGCACTAAAAGTATTCTAAAAATAAATCCGAGATATTCCTAGTTTGAACTCACTCCAAAAAATCTATTTATAAACTAGTATTTTTTCTGAGTACTTGAAATTTCACCGCTGGGTTACTGCTTGCACTATTTTTTGTTGACTTGTTGATTTAGGCACACATTTTGATTTATTTATTGATATTTACGTTTTCGTGCCAATAACAGCGTTTAAGGAAAAGTGAAAACTGCCAAATCGCAATAAGCAAAAATATTAAAAAACTTTTTTTTTAGCAACATACGAACTTAAGTATATCCATACGTTTCTATGCAAATGAGTTTTCAAGCAAAGTGAAATTTTTACAAACGATAAATAAAAATGGCAATAAAAAACTTTAGTTGTTATTAGTGTTGTGAGCGTAGATAGCAGGTAATGAGAACCACAAACAAACACTTGTTAGACATTTTAAAAGGTCAAGGCCACCTTTATTGCGTGAAAAGGTTTTCGAAGGCGCCGGGGAATTAGCAAACAATTTAAATAAATGTAAATATGCTGTTAAACCAAAAGCTTTGATTACAATTTAGTTTCTATAGAAGATCGCCACAGATTGCTAGTTCACTTCGTATCTCAAAAATCATTTTTTTTTTTTTTAAATACTCGTACTTTTGAATCTCCTTTGAGATCAACTTCGTTTGCCCATTTCCAACATTAATTGTTATGCTGAATTCAAATAGAAAAATATACCATTCTTCAGCAAAAGCGATATGAAAATATTCTTATTTCTCTCCACTTAGAAAAATATTGTATACCGTTTTCAGTTGGAATTTTTAATATTTTTAAACGAAAGCAAAGCTTCAAAACTTCACATTTTACTAATCACTAAAATAGAATACCCAGCATAATAAAACCATTATAAATACTACCCTTTGTTACACAAGTATAAATATTTTTATTTCTTTCTTTCTTTTTAAAATTTTGGCAAACATTTTGTAAACTCTTCGTTCGCTCACGTGTTTTGATTAATTTTTAATGTCAGAGCGACAGAAAATACGAGTGCTGCCAAGTGTAAAAATTGCAGCTTCACTCTCAAAGTGTACTGCAGTGCTTTTCAAACTGTGATCAAACTGTGAGTTGAGGGGGGGAAATGTTCAACTTCAAGTGAAGAAAATAAAAAAAAATGATAATAACAAATTAGGGTGTTTCATATTTATAAATATTTATGCGATTTTCTCTTCTCATACAAAAAATTCCTCTCGTAGGCTTGTTACCTCCTTAAAAGTGTTTACAGCTCTTGTTTTTACTATTGAATATATATATATTTTTTTACTTTTCCTCGCTTAATATTCTATTTATCGCTGACCAAATATATGTACATATATTCCAACATTTTCACACCCATACAAAAAATGTTGCATGTTGCACGTAAACACAACAAACAGGCTACAACGCATTGGCGGGCTCTTAACTTTTTTATATTGTATAGTTTTTGCTTGTTGTTGTTGTTGTTTTAACACTACTTTGCCCTGCCTAGGTAGTCAGTATCAACCTTACCCAATATTGTCATCGAGCTCTTCTAACGGAAGTCCTAAAAACCTAGCGGCTTCAACAGGGGAGGACCAGAGGGATATGGGTGTTAGAAGAGTAGGCTCAGATGAGCAGACAAAAAGATGGTTAGTGGTATGGGGGGACAAGCCGCATGCCGGACAGACATTAGGCAAGTCGGGGTTCAGTCTGGATAGGTAAGAGTTTAACCTATTACAGTATCCAGACCGGAGTTGGGCCAGCATCACCCTAGTCTCCCTAGGCAGCTCGCGCTCCTCTTCGGCAACGGGTGGTGTTGCTGCCTGAAGAACGGCGTTCACCGGGAGAGAGCCAACATAGGAATTTACCGAATTTGTGTGGATGAGGGTGAGGGCCTGCCGGTGCACCTTAGGATCAAACGGCGTGGAAATCAGGTGCCGGATCTCATCGTAGTGTTTGCGTAGATGGCTCCTTATGCTCCTGGGGGGCGGATCCTCGTTGATCAGGCGTCCGTTCGGATGCTGCGGTTTGCAACAGTTGAACAGGAATTGCCTGGTCAACATCTCGCTATGCTCTTTAACGGCGAGCATTTTCGCTTCATTATGTAAGTGATGCTCAGGAGACATAAGAAGACACCCAGTGGCGGTACGAAGGGCGGTGTTTTGGCAGACCTGTAGCCTCGTCCAGTGTGTGTCAGCTAGCCCCGGCGACCATATAGGCGTCGCGTAGCTCAGTACCGGCTGGCCAATTGCTTTATATGTAGCTAGTAACGTTTCTTTGTCTTTACCCCAAGTGCTGCCAGCTAGGGACTTGAGGATTTTGTTACGGCTTTGGACTTTATTGGCAATTGCGGTTACGTGAGCGCCGTATTTGAACATGTTATCAAACGTCACCCCTAAGATTTTGGGGTGTGAGACAGTTGGTAGCTTGACACTATCAACGTAGACGTCTAATTCCATGTTCACTTGCGTTGTCCACGTCGTAAATAGGGTGGCCGAGGACTTATTCGGTGACAATGCCAGGTTTCTCCCGGCGAAGAATTCGGACACGGCTGGGAGGTATGAGTTAATACGAGAGCAGAGTTCTTCTACGGAGGGGCCTGTTGCCAGAATCGTACAGTCGTCGGCGTAAGAGACGATCGAGACACCCTCTGGTGGGGGGGGGAAGTTTCGATATATAATAGTTGAACAGGAACGGGGATAGGACACCACCCTGCGGCACCCCCTGTTTAACTATTCTGGGTTTTGATCTTGCGCCTCTGAACTCAACCGACGATTGACGACCACTCATATAATTTGCAGTCCAACGTTTAAGACAGGGAGGAAGGGACGAATCGTCAAGGTCTTTCATTAGTTGCGCATGGTTGACCGTATCAAAAGCTTTGGCCAAGTCAAGCGTAACTAGCACTGTCCTGTGGTTTGGACGCTTTTGGTTTAGCCCGTCCCCTATCTGAGTGGTTATGGCGTTCAGCGCGGTGGTGGTGCTGTGATTTTTGCGAAATCCATGCTGATGTTCGGCGAGCCGCAGGTTTGCGGTGAAGTACGGCAACAAGGTGGCTTCCAACACTTTCACTACTGGCGAGAGGAGAGATATCGGGCGATATGACTCCCCTACATTCCCACGACAGCCGGTTCTACGTACCGGAATGACTCGGGGTTTCCCCGACCAAGGGCTGTTATTTCACTACCCCCCTGCCTAAACCGTCAGTTATCCTCCCCCCAATAATAGTTTTTGCTTCAAGTTTATAAGTTATTATCTTCAAGTTATCCCTGCAAGAAATAGGGGCTATCATTTTTTGAAAAAGTATATCGTCTTTGAAAAGTCTATTTTAAAAATTAACCTCACTCTTTTGTTGAATAAAAATTTAAGTCCGAAAAATCCTGCGCTACTCTGCCTCTATTTCGAGACTATCCCTTAAGGGGTATGAAGTATCAGAGTACTCGAAATCCTTTTTCATAGAAAAAATATGTTATTGTTTACATGGCAATGCCCTACAAGGGATCAACTCCATCTACTCTAAGTACTCCATCTCTTTGCTTGTGAGTACTTCATCGATCACCTAGGAGTACTACGAGATGAAGCATTGTAAATTGCTCAACCATTTTTGTATATGGATGAGGATAACTGTTGAAGTACTGCTATAGTTTTGTGCAGGTACTACTTTCCCTACTGGGTATCTTTTTTGTGTGAGAGGGTGTGCGCTCTGTGGCATTCATAGCTACTCTCTAAGTAATTTAGCGCAATTGTAACGACTAATTTGTGGCGCCATTGTAAAAATTCAGTCAAGCACGACATTTATTCGTGTAAAAGACAAATGCCCATTTTGGTTACAAATAGGCCCATGTACATATGTACATATACAGTATTGGACAATACAATCGCACCCCCTTTTTGTCATCGAACTAAAACAAAGACGTCCTACAAATAAAGTTTCAGATAATTTCGTATAAAAGTTTGACTTATGTTGTAGCAAACTTCGTTCAAGGTTTTACTAAAAGCTTTGCACCAAATTCAAAATAATTTAGCAAATTTTGACCTAATTTTTCAACTTTTTTCCTGGGCACTTTAGAAAAATTCTGAGTACGCAGTTTTGTAGCCCATTCAATTTGACTCTGACAAAGTGCAAGTATTAAGTAGCTCCGACAGCGCCTTGATTTTTAATAAATTTTTTTCCGAACTAAGTTATGTATTTTCTCCATATAAAAAATAATGTTGTGATTTCGTTGTATGGAGAAAAAATACACATAAAAAATTATTAAAAATCAAGGCGCTGTCGGAGCTACTTAATACTTGCACTTTGTCAGAGTCAAATTTAATGGGCTACAAAACTGCGTACTCAGAATTTTTCTAAAGTGCCGAGGAAAAAAGTTGAAAAATTAGGTCAAAATTTGCAGAGTTATTCTGAATTTTGTACAAAATGATCAAGAATGGCTTTAGTGGTATTCATTACAACATAAACGATGTTTGAAAATAAAATAAATCGAAATCGCATATGAAAGACGTTGTTGTTATAGCTCGATGTTGTATAGGGGGTGCTATAGTATCGTCCAATACTGTATGTAGTATATACAGTTGTGTTCACAATAATAGTAGTGAAATTAAATTGAATATCGGTCGGCAGAATAAAAAGAGGTTGAGTTTTTAATAATTTTTATTAAAAATATAGCAAATTCTGTAACAGAATCCAGTTCAAAATAAAGTTTAAAGTTTACAGAAAATTCAGAAAAACTATTTGAACTTTTAAAAATTTAATAAAGATCTGCAAAAATCTTCCCCACAATTTTTAGAAAATTTTTGAGTACACAGTTTTAAAATGTAGAAGTCAGCACTCACTTACAACCATCACGGATTTTATAGAATTTTTATTGTACAAGCTATTAAAAATGTTCGTCCATATAAAATTAAATTTTATTCATGCGTTGTATGGAAGAAATCACCCCACACACTCGACGTAAAAAATTTTGAAAATTCAGCAAAAATTTTCCGGCTTACTTTGTCGAATTTATTTTTTCTGCTATTATATCGCACACCGCTATACATGTTTATATATGTACATATGTACATAAGCACATATGTCGATAGGTATTGAATATAATATGAGTCTATTGGCTATCGCTTAAGTTAATTGAGTGCGACTAAATGCTAACGCTTAAATTGTTTATATTTTATTTTTAATATTTTTTTTTAAATATACACACTTTTTAACAACAACAAAATTGTTATACCAAATTTGTAGTATTGATTTACATATATTTCATCACTAATCATCTTCTTTATTTCTCTTCCAGCAGACTCGTAATCCCGACTACTACGACAACTCACCGCGTCCCTTTGGCGTGCCAAGCTCATCAGGTCTTAGTACCGCAGCTAGTGGCTTTACACGTTCAAAAGCGATACCACCGATTGGTGGCGGCTTTGTGCCCTCGCAACAATCGCCTGTACGTACAAATGTGCCACATCAGCAAACACAATTTCTAACGCAGTTCAATGAACAGGTAAATGGGAGAAAAGTGATTACTCGAAATGGTTTATTTGTAATAAAAAAGTCTAGAAATGGTCCTTTTGATTTAATGTAAAGAATCACAGAAGATCCTCAGAGGCTAAGGTCCTATATTAAATTAGACACCTAACAAAACAACAATCTTCAATTTAATTCAATTCTATAAAGTAGCTATGAAGTGATGAGCTTACAAACATGCAGACAAACAAACAAAAATGCTAAATATTTTTTATTTGGAGGCTCTTTCTAGAGTTAAGGTGTTAGAAAAATGCTTTGTCATAAGCCTTTTGCTATTTTATTGCAGACATAGTATATTTAAATGCATTATGCGCTATTTTTTTTTTGCCACCACTGTATAAAAATAAAGCAAATTACTTTCCTGCGTTAAAAGAGGTACCAAACCTTAAGTTAGACCTCTTGCTATGTATTGTTGGAAATTTCATTAAATTTTATGTAACCCTTTTTGAGTGATGCACGAACAAATTTTCAAACATAAAAACTAAAAACTTAGTAAAATTATTTAAACAAAGCCTGTATAAAAATATATATCACGCTCTAATACAAATACTATAAAGTGTATTTTAAAAATGTACGCAAAATTTACAAAAATTCGAAGAAACTATTTACTAATCCAACAATTTCTATCATTTCCTTTATTTCGCAGAGCACCTCCGCAAGTCGTCCATCCGCCAATAGCTTGACCGGTACTGTGCAACGACCTTTTGGTAGTGGCGGTTTCGTGCCAAGTGCGAATCGTAATCGACCCTTCGCCACGCAAGCGAACTATAATTCCGACTACACACCAAATACGGGGCAATCCTACTCTCCGCAAACGCCCTTCAAAAACACGCGCAATCGTTTCCAACCAAGTAGCACAAATACAACTCCGTCCACCACTGAAGCGTCAACGTCGAGTACGAAGCGTTACAGTCGCTTTGGTGCTAATCGAGCACAGAATGCACTCAAACAGCAACAACAACAAGCGCAACAAAAACAACCACAAACAACGTACAATAGCCCCGAAGCATCTTCACAGCGACCGAGCTTTGGACGTGTGACAGGCAATAATAAGTTGAGCTTTCAACCAAGACGTCCAGTATTCATAAGTCGCGAGATTAATGAGCCTGTAAGTGTGGCAAAGGTGCAGAAACCCTACGCTGCTGGACGCGTCAAATTACCAACTAGAGAGAATCTCTTCAAGCAATCCACAGTGGCGGCAGTCAAACCTACAACTTCGCCCACTCCCGCCAGTGAGAGTGAGGAGGAGTACTACGATGAAGAGGAGAGTGATAATGTGGCGGATGTGGATGCTGTAGAGCCTGTGGAGGCTGTAAATGAAACTAGTACGGAGAAGGCAAATGATACAAAGTCTAACATAGAAAAGCTCGACGATAAAAAGGAAGCCAGTTTAGAAAAGCTGGAGTTGCATGAGGCTGAAGAAACGACAGCTATGCCAGCAGCTGAAAAATCAAATGCCACATCCACAGCTGGTGCAGAGGAAACAACCGACTTGCCTGCTGAAGATGACAAGACAGTCAGCTCTACGGTTAATCAGACGAAAGCTTACGAGATTGGAAATGACCCCCAGGAAGAAATAGTGGATGCTACCACAAACCGAAGTGCCGAGTATGAATATGAGTATGGCGATGAAGAGGAGGCCACAGAAGCTACGGTGAATGAAGACAAAACTAATCAGACAACAACAACCACAAGCACAGCTGAGTCTAGCACAAGCGCCAGCGCACCCGAAGTGTCTGCAAGTAGCACCGAAGAGCAACCACAGAGCAGCAAAACAACCGAAGTTGAGCTTGAGAACGCAACTGCTGACGTACTGACTAGTGTGGGACAAGAGTCTACCACCGCCGCTCTACCAGCCAATCACAAAGTTAACTTAGAAGAGAGCACACAAGACAACGAAGAGGTCAACTATGAAGGTAGCGCAGAATATGACGAGGAAGAATACGAAGAGGAGGGCGATGAAGAATTTGAAGATACGGAAGATGCAAGTCAAGAGCCAGCAGATGGCATGCAACATAGTAGCGCGCCACCTAAAGATGAGCCACAGATTACTAGCGAGGTTGTGTCTGTGGTGACTACGAAGAGTGTTGAAGTGAATGGGTCCACAGCTGCACCAGCGGCGGTGATACAAACCGACACCCCACCCACCAGTGCTGAAGAAGAAGAACAAGCTATCTATGTGGCGAATAAAGCACAACCAGCGCAACTAGAGGATGATGCAATGCCCAAAGAAGAGACTGAGGAAGTTGCGCAGACGTCAAAGGTAGCCGCCAATACAACAAGCAATGACGAGTCCATGAGCAACACAACCGAGAGCTATGTCGTCATCGCATCCATACAAACAAGTCGCAGCATAAATGGCGCACGCTTCCTACCCTTCCCAGCCATCGAGCAAGAGGAGACGAAACAAACGCTCTCCGAACTAGAACGCAAGATACATTCACCGAAAAAGTCGAAGAAGAAGAATACTAAAAATGTGGGCGCCGAAGAGGTATCAGAGAGCGGTGAAGAGTTGATGGCTAGCGATATGACCGAGAAGTCTACGACTGGAGCGACCGCCTCATCGACAGAAAGCATCATAGACAAACTGGATCGTGTGCAATCGGAGTTGTCTAGCGGCTTGCTCTCGGGCAAATATCCCATCATTACTGAAATGGATGTCTCCACGAAGGCGACTACAACTACCTCGGGTTCGCGTTTTGCGCCAAACATACGTAAGTTCCAGCCAAAGACCACCACGACACCAAAGGTCAAAGTGCATCATATTGACGAGGGTGCGCCAAAGGTCAAAGTGCATCATATTGACGAGAGTGAAATGGATGAATTGGCTGGATTGCTGCCAGTTGGCTTCAAACCGCGCATTTCGTTCAAGAATCGTAAGCTTACAACCACAACCACGAGCACGACCACGACAAAGGCGCCCAGTACTGAATTGAAGAAACCAGCGCGCAACTCCACAATCAGTCGCTCGTTCAAAAGTAATGCAGTGCTGGCGCAAGATGTCGCATTGGCAGGACTTTTACCCAAAGGTTATAAGCCAGCCACAACCACAGAGACTACAACCAAACCGGACATTATCGACCTATTCAGCAAGATCAAGCTTGATGATAATCTTGAAAAGCTGCTGCCGAAGGATTACAAAGCGAAGGCGGATGCCACGCCCAAACCGCCTGTGACGCTAGTAGACGATATATCTAAATTCTTGCCACCCGGTTATAAGCTGAGAACTACGACGCCAGCGGCCACGACGAAACCCGCTGCTGTGTTGCAAGACGATATTAGCAAGCTGTTGCCGCCAGGTTATAAGCCACCAGCGAAATCGGACGATAAGCTGGTGGGCGCCATAATTCCCATCAAGGTGGATGATATTTCCAAACTCTTGCCACCAGGCTACAAGCTAAATGTGTCGAGTAAACAGGAAACAATACCAGTACCTGAGACGATTGACATTTCGCAGCTATTGCCGAAAGACTTCAAGCCCAACACGGCTACAACAGAGGAGGCCAGCATACAAAAGACCGAGATCAAAACTGTGGGGAATGCGATGACAAAGCAAACCACGCTCACCACCGCATCCACCACCACAGAGTCCAGCACCGGTGATAGCGATGAAGTGTCGAGCACTACAAGCGCTTCAGGCTTCAAAGTCGTCTTTCCGAAGGGCGTACACAAACGTTTAGGTGTGCAGCGTTTAACCACACCACGCAGCACTGGTGATGTCATCAATGATGCGGGTAGCTCACCAGGCGTTGTTATAAAGAAGGGTCCACCTGTGCGTGTCACCACTGAGTTTACAGGTTGGCCTACACCCTCCACAACGCCCATCTCTATCGAGAAACTACTCGAGCAGAGCAGAACGGCGACCATAAACTTTGAGGACCTACTGTCAACGAGCAGTACGACGTCAACAACGACGACTACGACAACAACCACTACTACGACACCACGTCCCACAAAACCAGGACACTGTACGGCTGATTGCGATTTGGCAGCCACCATAAAGATCATTGATGGTGTAGCATGGAAGCCAGAACTTTTGGATCACAATACAGTTGAGTGGAAGAATTTAGCGCATGAAGTGGAGGCGGAGGTAAGTGCGCGCTTGTAGATTTACAATGGATATAATTTAATTTACAAATCCAACTCATTTCAGCTCAACGAAGTCTACGCAAAAGCACCACAACTGAGCCGCTGGTATAAGAAGGTGCGTATCGATAGTTTTAGTCAGGGTAGCGTGCTTGTCGACTACTATGTTGAGTTAGCCAACATTACCGATGATGTGAATACGCTCGAGATTAAGAAACTCTTCCATGATGCTTTGACACATCCACCACCGGAGATGATATTGGCGCGCAAGCCAGATACCGACAATGAAACCGATAATGAGCATGATGATGATGATGTTGCTGATTTGGCATATCGCGAGGTTAAAGAGGAGAAGCTAGTGAAAGAAACATTCTTGATGGGTAAATATGTTATCGATCCGGCGGCAACAGATTTTAGTGGTGAGTATAAATGTACTCTCTTACACGAACAACCAATATATGTACTCCCTTCTCTCGATCTCTCATTCCAGTTATACCCAAATCTCTTTCACCTATGGTGGAGTTTGCCGAGGACGATCAGCTTTTACCACAATGGGCGATTGTTATTATTGTAATCGGCGCAGGATCGTTGATTTTTGTTGTCATCTTTGGCGTTACTGTGGTGAGTATATTTCAATGTGTTGTGTTAGCTGAGTTTTGCAGGGTTTTCTTCTTTTAGCTACTCAATCGTCAGAAACGTTCTAAGGCGCCCATTCCATTAACCTCAGATATGCTGAACGAGCTGAAGATCAATCATATGGGCGGTGTAGATAATTATGCTGTCGATGACTTCTATAATATCGATGACGCTTGGAATGATACGAAGCAGCCAATTAAACCGAAGGTGAGTCAAGAAAGAGGTTCATAGTTTCAGGGTTAGCAAATGATTTCGTAGTTATGAGGGGACGTCAACTGTAACTTCTTCAACTTCTTTCCCAATTCGATCTGGATCTTGGCTCCATATCTTTAGTTCCACCTCACAACTTTACCGGCCAAATAAAAGCCCATTGGAGCTCACTTACGCCCTCCATCCAACTTTGTGTCAGAGAGCTAACCCCCTTGTGAAACCCATCAAGTACCATAGGTTAAGTGGGAGCTAGCGCATCGATTACGGATAGCTTCTCCAGAGATACAAAAACATACACATTGACGTCTTCTCCTTGTAAAATCTAGAGAGTTCAGTATCAAGTGACTTGAGGTGAAGTTCTATTTATAGTCGACAACTGGCTAGAAGCAGCTCTGCATCTGTTAACGTGAAGGCCGAGGTTCAGAAGAGTAGTACCCTTTCTCGTGGTTTCGCATTAACAAACAACAACAACTCTGAAATTGTTTAAGGAAGACGGTCAGTACTCCACCTTCTTGGCATACAGACCTATCTATTCGAGTGGAGAGGGCCAAGGGATGAGGGATGGCATGACCTAGAAGGTGACATTGGTTATATCAATTTGATACCAAGACAGTCGCGCGGTACCGGAAGGGAGTACCGGATATGGTCTGTAGGTGATTCGTGGTTCCGATGGTCTATTGTAGTCTGTAGATATACCAATATCCAGCTATACAAAAGCTGAGCTGACGTTTCCTTTTCCATAGTAATGCAGTCCTTGTGATCCAGGGTAGATAGAATGCCTTACATTTACCTCCACTTCATTAGCCTCCCTTTAACTAAAGCTTCCGAAGATACTGATCTTCGGGCGAGACTAACCGCATATTTCTTTAAAGCTAACCAGATCAAATGATATCTTCTTCTACTTGCAGCGTTTTACGAACTCTCTGCATGGCAGTAATGGTTCCAATATCTACGACAGTTGGCGCTCAACACGTCATGGCGACTATTTCTACGATGGCCAAACTAATCAATCGCAAAAAGGCGATTCCTTACAACGCGCTGCCAAACATCAGCACAATCATCATCAGCAACCATACAACCAACATCAACATCATTCGATGTCACAGCACCAGCATCCATATCATCAATATCCGGATGCTTTTGCGGATGCGCATCCGATGTACACGTACAACAATAGCAACAACAATAGTAATCATGCAAGTCGAGCGTCACGTTATCCAAGGGATTATGATCCTGATTTTTGAGCACGCGGGCAACGAATTGTAGAGGCGCGTAGCAACGAAATGGTGAAAGAATCAAGAAGAAGAAAAAATATGAAAGAAGTAATATAAAATGAAATAAAATTAAAATAATAAATGAAGTGAGAAAATAGAAATAAAATAGGATAAAGTAATGTGTAATGAGCTAAAAACTCGGTGATATGTGAATTAATGTCAATGACATTATTTCCATTGACATTATGACGCATCACCACAAAAATTAAAGCATGAAATAGTTAAAAAATGAGTTAAATATTGGGAAAATATCGACACGATTGGGCTTTAATGAGTATACATCTCGACTAACGTTTAACTTAAACTATTTTTGAAATGCGCTCTCTCTCTCTCAGAATTTTTTTTTTTCCAAAAACAGCAATACTGATATTTAAATCATTTAAATGAAGGTTTTACTTATTTTAAAATTGAAAACACGAGAAGGCTTTTTTATTCGAAGAAAGATTAATATTAATTTTAATTTTATATATTAACTATTTATTATGAAATTAAAAAAAGAGAAAAAAGTTATGGAACACTTACTGTAAATACTTAAATATAAAAATTTTGGCATTATTCAACAAAAAAAAATGTTTCTTCCCTCAAGGAACATTACAAATACTTCGAAACATAAAAAAATCAATATTTTGCAATTAAAAAACACTAAAAACTTAGCGCATAAGCTCTTAACGCTGTATAATATATAAATGATTATATCGCGTTCATACTTCAGTGTTTCAGCTAAACGAATTATGCTTAATTTTATTTTATGTAAAACTATTTTGAAATGTTCGACTCGTAGCTTAAATATTTTTTAAACAACGAGTTGCAATTAGTCACGATTAGTGTTAGAAAATATTTAGTGAATTATAATTGCTTATATGTATGTATGGTATTATGTAATTTAGTTTTACAAACCTATATATTCAAATAAATAAAAAATAAAAACTAATTGAAAAGGGATTTACGTACTAAGTAAATAAAAATTTATAAACTATGATTTAACTAATAAAATATAATTTTAACATAAATAAAATATAATTCTAGTTTTTGTTTGCCGTCGTTTTTGAGCCGTCGTCGAAATTTTCCTATAGGAGAGCATAGATTATAGACTTCACATCCAGGTGATGTGAAATTTTTCTCACCAAGTGATGCGCCGCCTGCTATTTTTCATGTTTGCCTGGTAGGAAACAACCATTTTTAGGCAAATTGTGGGAGAAAATGGCAAATATCGCATCACTTGGTGATCCAAATGACATCATATCCAGATTGCAGGTAGGAGTCAATCAAATATTGGCAAATTGTGGGACAAATCTTAAATGTCGCATCAAGTTTCTGCTTTCTATGATTTACTTTAAAGATCCAGGTGATAAGAAATTTTTCAGGCCCTGGTCTTCTTCCTGGAAAAAAAGAAACCCCAAATTTTAACAAAGGTAAAGTTGCACCTTTGTACCAAATTTGAAGAAAATCGCACCATAAACAAAGAAGTTTTGAATATTTCGGTCCCTGGTCCACTTCCCGGAAAAAAAGAAGCCCCGAATTTTAACAAAAGTAGACCTTTGTACCAAATTTGAAGTTATGGCCATTTGAAAATTGAAAATCTTTAAACTTGATTTTTGGAAAGGCTATTACCCATGCTATAAAATTCGGCAATTTTTCAACCATAAATAAAGTAGTTTGGAATATTTCGGTCCCTGGTCCACTTCCCGGAAAAAAAGAAACCCCAAATTTTAACAAAAGTAGAGTGGTACCTTTGTACCAAATTTGAAGAAAATCGCACCATAAATAAAGAAGTTTTGAATATTTCGGTCCCTGGTCCACTTCCCGGAAAAAAAGAAACACCGATTTTTAACAAAAGTAAAGTTGCACCTTTGTACCAAATTTGAAGAAAATCGCACCATAAATAAAGAAGTTTTGAATATTTCGGTCCCTGGTCCACTTCCCGGAAAAAAAGAAGCCCCGAATTTTAACAAAAGTAGAGTGGTACCTTTGTACCAAATTTGAAGTTATGGCCATTTGAAAATTGAAAATCTTTAAACTTGATTTTTGGAAAGGCTATTACCCATGCTATAAAATTCGGCAATTTTTCAAATTGACAAATCCTCGGATGTTTATACATTTTTCGAAAGGCTATTACCCCAGCTATCCAAAAATGTATAAACTATGGTAATGCTAGCAAAATTGTAGAAGTTATGGCCATTTGAATATTGAAAATCTTTTTTAATATTTCGGTCCCTGGTCCACTTTCCGGAAAAAAAGAAACCCCATATTTTAACAAAAGCAGAGTGGTAACTTTGTACCAAATTTGAAGAAAATCGCACCATAAATAAAAAAGTTGGAATATTTCGGTCCCTGGTCCACTTTCCGGAAAAAAAGAAACACCGAATATTAACAAAAGTAGAGTGGTACCTTTGTACCAAATTTGAAGAAAATCGCACCATAAATAAAAAAGTTTGGAATATTTCGGTCCCTGGTCCACTTCCCGGAAAAAACGAAATCCCATATTTTAACAAAAGTAGAGTGGTACCTTTGTACCAAATTTGAAGAAAATCGCGCCATAAATAAAAAACTTTGGAAGATTTCGGTCCCTGGTCCACTTTCCGGAAAAAAAGAAACCCCGAATTTTAACAAAAGTAGAGTGGAACCTTTGTACCAAATTTGAAGAAAATCGCACCATAAATAAAAAAGTTTGGAATATTTCGGTCCCTGGTCCACTTTCCGGAAAAAAAGAAACCCCATATTTTAACAAAAGTAGAGTGGTACCTTTGTACCAAATTTGAAGCTATTTCCATTTGAACATTGAAAATCTTTAAACTTGATTTTTGGAAAGGCTATAACCCATGCTATAAAAGTCGGCCAATTTTTCAAATTGACAAATCCTCGGATGTTTATACATTTTTGGAAAGGCTATTACCCGAGCTATCCAAAAATGTATAAACTATGGTAATGCTAGCAAAATTGTAGAAGTTATGGCCATTTGAATATTGAAAATATTTTTTAATATTTCGGTCCCTGGTCCACTTTCCGGAAAAAAAGAAACCCCATATTTTAACAAAAGCAGAGTGGTAACTTTGTACCAAATTTGAAGAAAATCGCACCATAAATAAAAAAGTTGGAATATTTCGGTCCCTGGTCCACTTTCCGGAAAAAAAGAAACACCGAATATTAACAAAAGTAGAGTGGTACCTTTGTACCAAATTTGGAAAAAAACGCACCATAAATAAAAAAGTTTGGAATATTTCGGTCCCTGGTCCACTTCCCGGAAAAAACGAAATCCCATATTTTAACAAAAGTAGAGTGGTACCTTTGTACCAAATTTGAAGAAAATCGCGTCATAAATAAAAAAGTTTGGAAGATTTCGGTCCCTGGTCCACTTTCCGGAAAAAAAGAAACCCCGAATTTTAACAAAAGTAGAATGGAACCTTTGTACCAAATTTGAAGAAAATCGCACCATAAATAAAAAAGTTTGGAATATTTCGGTCCCTGGTCCACTTCCCGGAAAAAAAGACACCCCGAATTTTAACAAAAGTAGAGTGGTACCTTTGTACCAAATATGAAGAAAATCGCACCATAAATAAAAAAGTTTGGAATATTTCGGTCCCTGGTCCACTTCCCGGAAAAAAAGAAACCCCAAATTTTAACAAAAGTAGAGTGGTACCTTTGTACCAAATTTGAAGCTATTTCCATTTGAACATTGAAAATCTTTAAACTTGATTTTTGGAAAGGCTATAACCCATGCTATAAAAGTCGGCCAATTTTTCAAATTGACAAATCCTCGGATGTTTATACATTTTTGGAAAGGCTATTACCCGAGCTATCCAAAAATGTATAAACTATGGTAATGCTAGCAAAATTGTAGAAGTTATGGCCATTTGAATATTGAAAATCTTTTTTAATATTTCGGTCCCTGGTCCACTTTCCGGAAAAAAAGAAACCCCGAATTTTAACAAAAGTAGAGTGGAACCTTTGTACCAAATTTGAAGAAAATCGCAACATAAATAAAAAAGTTTGGAATATTTCGGTCCCTGGTCCACTTTCCGGAAAAAAAGAAACCCCATATTTTAACAAAAGTAGAGTGGTACCTTTGTACCAAATTTGAAGCTATTTCCATTTGAACATTGAAAATCTTTAAACTTGATTTTTGGAAAGGCTATAACCCATGCTATAAAAGTCGGCCAATTTTTCAAATTGACAAATCCTCGGATGTTTATACATTTTTGGAAAGGCTATTACCCGAGCTATCCAAAAATGTATAAACTATGGTAATGCTAGCAAAATTGTAGAAGTTATGGCCATTTGAATATTGAAAATCTTTTTTAATATTTCGGTCCCTGGTCCACTTTCCGGAAAAAAAGAAACCCCATATTTTAACAAAAGCAGAGTGGTACCTTTGTACCAAATTTGAAGAAAATCGCACCATTAATAAAGAAGTTTGGAATATTTCGGTCCCTGGTCCAGTTCCCGGAAAAAAAGAAGCCCCAAATTTTAACAAAAGTAGAGTGGTACCTTTGTACCAAATTTGAAGAAAATCGCATTATTAATAAAGAAGTTTGGAATATTTCGGTCCCTGGTCCACTTCCCGGAAAAAAAGAAGTCCCAAATTTTAACAAAAGTAGAGTGGTACCTTTGTACCAAATTTGAAGAAAATCGCATTATTAATAAAGAAGTTTGGAATATTTCGGTCCCTGGTCCACTTCCCGGAAAAAAAGAAGCCCCAAATTTTAACAAAAGTAGAGTGGTACCTTTGTACCAAATTTGAAGAAAATCGCATTATTAATAAAGAAGTTTGGAATATTTCGGTCCCTGGTCCACTTTCCGGAAAAAAAGAAACCCCATATTTTAACAAAAGTAGAGTGGTACCTTTGTACCAAATTTGAAGCTATTTCCATTTGAACATTGAAAATCTTTAAACTTGATTTTTGGAAAGGCTATAACCCATGCTATAAAAGTCGGCCAATTTTTCAAATTGACAAATCCTCGGATGTTTATACATTTTTGGAAAGGCTATTACCCGAGCTATCCAAAAATGTATAAACTATGGCAATGCTAGCAAAATTGTAGAAGTTATGGCCATTTGAACATTGAAAATCTTTAAACTTGAAGTTTTGAATATTTCGGTCCCTGGTCCACTTCCCGGAAAAAAAGACACCCCGAATTTTAACAAAAGTAGAGTGGTACCTTTGTACCAAATATGAAGAAAATCGCACCATAAATAAAAAAGTTTGGAATATTTCGGTCCCTGGTCCACTTCCCGGAAAAAAAGAAACCCCAAAATTTAACAAAAGTAGAGTGGTACCTTTGTACCAAATTTGAAGAAAATCGCATTATTAATAAAGAAGTTTGGAATATTTCGGTCCCTGGTCCACTTTCCGGAAAAAAAGAAACCCCATATTTTAACAAAAGTAGAGTGGTACCTTTGTACCAAATTTGAAGCTATTTCCATTTGAACATTGAAAATCTTCAAACTTGATTTTTGGAAAGGCTATTACCCATGCTATAAAAGTCGGCCAATTTTTCAAATTGACAAATCCTCGGATGTTTATACATTTTTGGAAAGGCTATTACCCGAGCTATCCAAAAATGTATAAACTATGGTAATGCTAGCAAAATTGTAGAAGTTATGGCCATTTGAATATTGAAAATCTTTTTTAATATTTCGGTCCCTGGTCCACTTTCCGGAAAAAAAGAAACCCCATATTTTAACAAAAGCAGAGTGGTACCTTTGTACCAAATTTGAAGAAAATCGCACCATTAATAAAGAAGTTTGGAATATTTCGGTCCCTGGTCCAGTTCCCGAAAAAAAAGAAGCCCCAAATTTTAACAAAAGTAGAGTGGTACCTTTGTACCAAATTTGAAGAAAATCGCACAATAATTAAAGAAGTTTTGAATATTTCGGTCCCTGGTCCACTTCCCGGAAAAAAAGAAACCCCGAATTTTAACAAAAGTAGAGTGGTACCTTTGTACCAAATTTGAAGAAAATCGCATTATTAATAAAGAAGTTTGGAATATTTCGGTCCCTGGTCCACTTCCCGGAAAAAAAGAAGTCCCAAATTTTAACAAAAGTAGAGTGGTACCTTTGTACCAAATTTGAAGAAAATCGCATTATTAATAAAGAAGTTTGGAATATTTCGGTCCCTGGTCCACTTCCCGGAAAAAAAGAAACCCCGAATTTTAACAAAAGTAGAGTGGTACCTTTGTACCAAATTTGAAGAAAATCGCATTATTAATAAAGAAGTTTGGAATATTTCGGTCCCTGGTCCACTTTCCGGAAAAAAAGAAACCCCGAATTTTAACAAAAGTAGAGTGGTACCTTTGTACCAAATTTGAAGAAAATCGCACCATAAATAAAAAAGTTTGGAATATTTCGGTCCCTGGTCCACTTCCCGGAAAAAAAGACACCCCGAATTTTAACAAAAGTAGAGTGGTACCTTTGTACCAAATATGAAGAAAATCGCACCATAAATAAAAAAGTTTGGAATATTTCGGTCCCTGGTCCACTTCCCGGAAAAAAAGAAACCCCAAATTTTAACAAAAGTAGAGTGGTACCTTTGTACCAAATTTGAAGAAAATCGCATTATTAATAAAGAAGTTTGGAATATTTCGGTCCCTGGTCCACTTTCCGGAAAAAAAGAAACCCCGAATTTTAACAAAAGTAGAGTGGAACCTTTGTACCAAATTTGAAGAAAATCGCACCATAAATAAAAAAGTTTGGAATATTTCGGTCCCTGGTCCACTTCCCGGAAAAAAAGACACCCCGAATTTTAACAAAAGTAGAGTGGTACCTTTGTACCAAATATGAAGAAAATCGCACCATAAATAAAAAAGTTTGGAATATTTCGGTCCCTGGTCCACTTCCCGGAAAAAAAGAAACCCCAAATTTTAACAAAAGTAGAGTGGTACCTTTGTACAAAATTTGAAGAAAATCGCATTATTAATAAAGAAGTTTGGAATATTTCGGTCCCTGGTCCACTTTCCGGAAAAAAAGAAACCCCAAATTTTAACAAAAGTAGAGTGGTACCTTTGTACCAAATTTGAAGAAAATCGCATTATTAATAAAGAAGTTTGGAATATTTCGGTCCCTGGTCCACTTTCCGGAAAAAAAGAAACCCCATATTTTAACAAAAGTAGAGTGGTACCTTTGTACCAAATTTGAAGCTATTTCCATTTGAACATTGAAAATCTTTAAACTTGATTTTTGGAAAGGCTATAACCCATGCTATAAAAGTCGGCCAATTTTTCAAATTGACAAATCCTCGGATGTTTATACATTTTTGGAAAGGCTATTACCCGAGCTATCCAAAAATGTATAAACTATGGTAATGCTAGCAAAATTGTAGAAGTTATGGCCATTTGAATATTGAAAATCTTTTTTAATATTTCGGTCCCTGGTCCACTTTCCGGAAAAAAAGAAACCCCATATTTTAACAAAAGCAGAGTGGTAACTTTGTACCAAATTTGAAGAAAATCGCACCATAAATAAAAAAGTTGGAATATTTCGGTCCCTGGTCCACTTTCCGGAAAAAAAGAAACACCGAATATTAACAAAAGTAGAGTGGTACCTTTGTACCAAATTTGAAGAAAAACGCACCATAAATAAAAAAGTTTGGAATATTTCGGTCCCTGGTCCACTTCCCGGAAAAAACGAAATCCCATATTTTAACAAAAGTAGAGTGGTACCTTTGTACCAAATTTGAAGAAAATCGCGTCATAAATAAAAAAGTTTGGAAGATTTCGGTCCCTGGTCCACTTTCCGGAAAAAAAGAAACCCCGAATTTTAACAAAAGTAGAGTGGAACCTTTGTACCAAATTTGAAGAAAATCGCATTATTAATAAAGAAGTTTGGAATATTTCGGTCCCTGGTCCACTTTCCGGAAAAAAAGAAACCCCAAATTTTAACAAAAGTAGAGTGGTACCTTTGTACCAAATTTGAAGAAAATCGCATTATTAATAAAGAAGTTTGGAATATTTCGGTCCCTGGTCCACTTTCCGGAAAAAAAGAAACCCCATATTTTAACAAAAGTAGAGTGGTACCTTTGTACCAAATTTGAAGCTATTTCCATTTGAACATTGAAAATCTTTAAACTTGATTTTTGGAAAGGCTATAACCCATGCTATAAAAGTCGGCCAATTTTTCAAATTGACAAATCCTCGGATGTTTATACATTTTTGGAAAGGCTATTACCCGAGCTATCCAAAAATGTATAAACTATGGTAATGCAAGCAAAATTGTAGAAGTTATGGCCATTTGAATATTGAAAATCTTTTTTAATATTTCGGTCCCTGGTCCACTTTCCGGAAAAAAAGAAACCCCATATTTTAACAAAAGCAGAGTGGTAACTTTGTACCAAATTTGAAGAAAATCGCACCATAAATAAAAAAGTTGGAATATTTCGGTCCCTGGTCCACTTTCCGGAAAAAAAGAAACACCGAATATTAACAAAAGTAGAGTGGTACCTTTGTACCAAATTTGAAGAAAAACGCACCATAAATAAAAAAGTTTGGAATATTTCGGTCCCTGGTCCACTTCCCGGAAAAAACGAAATCCCATATTTTAACAAAAGTAGAGTGGTACCTTTGTACCAAATTTGAAGAAAATCGCGTCATAAATAAAAAAGTTTGGAAGATTTCGGTCCCTGGTCCACTTTCCGGAAAAAAAGAAACCCCGAATTTTAACAAAAGTAGAGTGGAACCTTTGTACCAAATTTGAAGAAAATCGCACCATAAATAAAAAAGTTTGGAATATTTCGGTCCCTGGTCCACTTCCCGGAAAAAAAGACACCCCGAATTTTAACAAAAGTAGAGTGGTACCTTTGTACCAAATATGAAGAAAATCGCACCATAAATAAAAAAGTTTGGAATATTTCGGTCCCTGGTCCACTTCCCGGAAAAAAAGAAACCCCAAATTTTAACAAAAGTAGAGTGGTACCTTTGTACCAAATTTGAAGCTATTTCCATTTGAACATTGAAAATCTTTAAACTTGATTTTTGGAAAGGCTATAACCCATGCTATAAAAGTCGGCCAATTTTTCAAATTGACAAATCCTCGGATGTTTAAACATTTTTGGAAAGGCTATTACCCGAGCTATCCAAAAATGTATAAACTATGGTAATGCTAGCAAAATTGTAGAAGTTATGGCCATTTGAATATTGAAAATCTTTTTTAATATTTCGGTCCCTGGTCCACTTTCCGGAAAAAAAGAAACCCCGAATTTTAACAAAAGTAGAGTGGAACCTTTGTACCAAATTTGAAGAAAATCGCACCATTAATAAAGAAGTTTGGAATATTTCGGTCCCTGGTCCAGTTCCCGGAAAAAAAGAAGCCCCAAATTTTAACAAAAGTAGAGTGGTACCTTTGTACCAAATTTGAAGAAAATCGCACAATAATTAAAGAAGTTTTGAATATTTCGGTCCCTGGTCCACTTCCCGGAAAAAAAGAAACCCCGAATTTTAACAAAAGTAGAGTGGTACCTTTGTACCAAATTTGAAGAAAATCGCATTATTAATAAAGAAGTTTGGAATATTTCGGTCCCTGGTCCACTTCCCGGAAAAAAAGAAGTCCCAAATTTTAACAAAAGTAGAGTGGTACCTTTGTACCAAATTTGAAGAAAATCGCATTATTAATAAAGAAGTTTGGAATATTTCGGTCCCTGGTCCACTTCCCGGAAAAAAAGAAGCCCCAAATTTTAACAAAAGTAGAGTGGTACCTTTGTACCAAATTTGAAGAAAATCGCATTATTAATAAAGAAGTTTGGAATATTTCGGTCCCTGGTCCACTTCCCGGAAAAAAAGAAACCCCATATTTTAACAAAAGTAGAGTGGTACCTTTGTACCAAATTTGAAGCTATTTCCATTTGAACATTGAAAATCTTTAAACTTGATTTTTGGAAAGGCTATAACCCATGCTATAAAAGTCGGCCAATTTTTCAAATTGACAAATCCTCGGATGTTTATACATTTTTGGAAAGGCTATTACCCGAGCTATCCAAAAATGTATAAACTATGGTAATGCTAGCAAAATTGTAGAAGTTATGGCCATTTGAACATTGAAAATCTTTAAACTTGAAGTTTTGAATATTTCGGTCCCTGGTCCACTTCCCGGAAAAAAAGACACCCCGAATTTTAACAAAAGTAGAGTGGTACCTTTGTACCAAATTTGAAGAAAATCGCATTATTAATAAAGAAGTTTGGAATATTTCGGTCCCTGGTCCACTTTCCGGAAAAAAAGAAACCCCATATTTTAACAAAAGTAGAGTGGTACCTTTGTACCAAATTTGAAGCTATTTCCATTTGAACATTGAAAATCTTTAAACTTGATTTTTGGAAAGGCTATAACCCATGCTATAAAAGTCGGCCAATTTTTCAAATTGACAAATCCTCGGATGTTTATACATTTTTGGAAAGGCTATTACCCGAGCTATCCAAAAATGTATAAACTATGGTAATGCTAGCAAAATTGTAGAAGTTATGGCCATTTGAACATTGAAAATCTTTAAACTTGAAGTTTTGAATATTTCGGTCCCTGGTCCACTTCCCGGAAAAAAAGACACCCCGAATTTTAACAAAAGTAGAGTGGTACCTTTGTACCAAATATGAAGAAAATCGCACCATAAATAAAAAAGTTTGGAATATTTCGGTCCCTGGTCCACTTCCCGGAAAAAAAGAAACCCCATATTTTAACAAAAGTAGAGTGGTACCTTTGTACCAAATTTGAAGCTATTTCCATTTGAACATTGAAAATCTTTAAACTTGATTTTTGGAAAGGCTATAACCCATGCTATAAAAGTCGGCCAATTTTTCAAATTGACAAATCCTCGGATGTTTATACATTTTTGGAAAGGCTATTACCCGAGCTATCCAAAAATGTATAAACTATGGTAATGCTAGCAAAATTGTAGAAGTTATGGCCATTTGAACATTGAAAATCTTTAAACTTGAAGTTTTGAATATTTCGGTCCCTGGTCCACTTCCCGGAAAAAAAGAAACCCCAAATTTTAACAAAAGTAGAGTGGTACCTTTGTACCAAATTTGAAGAAAATCGCATTATTAATAAAGAAGTTTGGAATATTTCGGTCCCTGGTCCACTTTCCGGAAAAAAAGAAACCCCGAATTTTAACAAAAGTAGAGTGGAACCTTTGTACCAAATTTGAAGAAAATCGCACCATAAATAAAAAAGTTTGGAATATTTCGGTCCCTGGTCCACTTCCCGGAAAAAAAGAAACCCCGAATTTTAACAAAAGTAGAGTGGTACCTTTGTACCAAATTTGAAGAAAATCGCATTATTAATAAAGAAGTTTGGAATATTTCGGTCCCTGGTCCACTTCCCGGAAAAAAAGAAGTCCCAAATTTTAACAAAAGTAGAGTGGTACCTTTGTACCAAATTTGAAGAAAATCGCATTATTAATAAAGAAGTTTGGAATATTTCGGTCCCTGGTCCACTTCCCGGAAAAAAGAAGCCCCAAATTTTAACAAAAGTAGAGTGGTACCTTTGTACCAAATTTGAAGAAAATCGCATTATTAATAAAGAAGTTTGGAATATTTCGGTCCCTGGTCCACTTCCCGGAAAAAAAGAAACCCCATATTTTAACAAAAGTAGAGTGGTACCTTTGTACCAAATTTGAAGCTATTTCCATTTGAACATTGAAAATCTTTAAACTTGATTTTTGGAAAGGCTATAACCCATGCTATAAAAGTCGGCCAATTTTTCAAATTGACAAATCCTCGGATGTTTATACATTTTTGGAAAGGCTATTACCCGAGCTATCCAAAAATGTATAAACTATGGTAATGCTAGCAAAATTGTAGAAGTTATGGCCATTTGAACATTGAAAATCTTTAAACTTGAAGTTTTGAATATTTCGGTCCCTGGTCCACTTCCCGGAAAAAAAGACACCCCGAATTTTAACAAAAGTAGAGTGGTACCTTTGTACCAAATTTGAAGAAAATCGCATTATTAATAAAGAAGTTTGGAATATTTCGGTCCCTGGTCCACTTTCCGGAAAAAAAGAAACCCCATATTTTAACAAAAGTAGAGTGGTACCTTTGTACCAAATTTGAAGCTATTTCCATTTGAACATTGAAAATCTTTAAACTTGATTTTTGGAAAGGCTATAACCCATGCTATAAAAGTCGGCCAATTTTTCAAATTGACAAATCCTCGGATGTTTATACATTTTTGGAAAGGCTATTACCCGAGCTATCCAAAAATGTATAAACTATGGTAATGCTAGGAAAATTGTAGAAGTTATGGCCATTTGAATATTGAAAATCTTTTTTAATATTTCGGTCCCTGGTCCACTTCCCGGAAAAAAAGAAACCCCAAATTTTAACAAAAGTAGAGTGGTACCTTTGTACCAAATTTGAAGAAAATCGCATTATT